>SZWC01005041.1:58632-71744 GCA_023375785.1 Penium margaritaceum | reverse complement strand
GGGGGGGGGCGGCCGTGTTGTGATACCTCAACACTGCCTTCGAGCCTAAGCCGTGGGGGTGTAGGGGGGTGTCAACGGAACATCCCTCTAGGGGGGTGGGAGGGAGTGTTCCAGTGCAGGCACCTACGTGTTACAAATCAACAAAAACTGACCTGGTGTCAAAGGGAGAAACCTTTTGCTATTTATTGACTAGAAAGTACAAATACTTTCAACAAGTTGTGGAATGGTGTGGCTACCATGCACAATGACCAACCAGATTACGCATGTGCCACTTACCATGACCAAATAGTTTTACTATGTGTGGTCAACGTTGACAACTTATGATATGGGTCACAAATTGTCAGAGGAGGAAACAATGGGTTGGGATTACTATGTACCAACTAGCAAGTACAACGGCCTTCAGTCAGTAGTAGCACGGTGTGGCTACCATGCACAATGACCAACCAAAGTAGACATATGAACTACCTTTGACCAAAGAAATCCGCTGTGTATGGTCAACGTTGGCAACTCATAATACGAGTCACAAATAGTCAGAGGGGGGAACAATTGTTTGGGAACACCAGGTGTTAACTAGCAAGCACAATGACCTTCAGTACGTTGTGGCACGGTGTGGATACCATGCATGATGACCAACCATATGTCACTGACCATGACCAAAGAATGTCACCATGTGTGGTAAACTTTGAAAACTCATAACACGAGTCACAAATGGTCAGAGTAGAAGATAATGCTTTCTAAATACAATTTATCGACTAGAAAGTACAAATACCTTCGATATGCAGTCGCACAGTGTGGCTACAATGCACAGTGATCAGCCAAAGCATTCATATGTCACTGACCATGACCAAACAATTTCAGTTCATGTGGTCAGTTTTGACAACTCACAACACAAGTCACATATATTTAGAGGGGGTAACAATGGTTTGGGAACCCTAGCTATCAACTAGAAAGTACAGAGACCTTCGATACGTAGTGACACGGCGTGATAACCATGTACAGACAAACCAAAGTAGGCATATGTCACTAACCATGACCAAAAGAATTTCACAATGTGTGGTCAACGTTGAAAACGCATAACACGGGTCACAAATTGTCAGAGGGGGAAACAATGGATTGGGAACACTAGTTATCATCTAGCCAAGTAAAAAGACCTTAAGCAAGCAGTGGCACGGTATGGCTAGCATACACAATGACCAACCAAAGGTTGCATAAGTCACTGACTATGACCGCAGAAGTCCACTATGTGTAGTCAACATTGACAAATCATAACACAAGACACAAATGATCAGAGGAAGAGACAATGGTTTGGGAACCCTATGTATTGACTAGAAAGGACAAAGAACGTCAATACGTAGTGGCACGGTGTGGCTACTATGCACACCAAACAACCAAACTAGGAATATGTCACTGACCATGACCAGAGACTTTCAATATGGGTGGTCAATGTTCACCAACCATAACACATGTCACAAACGGTCAGAAGGGGAAACAATGGTCTGGGAATATCAGTTCTCAACTAGCAAGTAAAGTGACCTTCAGTCAGTATAAGCACGGTGTGGCTACCATGCACAATGACTGACCAAAGCAGGCATATGTACTGCCTTTGACCAAAGACATCCGCTGTGAGTGGTCAAGGTTGACAACTCATAACAGGAGTAAAAAATGGTCAGAGGGGGAGACAATGGGTTGGGAACACCAGGTTTCAACTAGCAAGCACAAGGACCTTCAATAAGGTGCGGCACGGTGTGGATACCATACATGATGACCAACCAAAATAGGCATATGTCACTGACCATGACCAAATAATGTCACTAAGTAGGGTAAACTTTGACAGCTCATAAAACGAGTCACAAATGGTCAGGGTGGAAGATAATGGTTTGTGACTACTAGTTATCCACTAGCAAGTACAAATTCCTTTGATATGTAGTGGCACAGCGTGGCTACCATGCACAGTGACCAACCAAAAGTATGCATGTCACTGACCATGCCGAACGAATTTCAGTTCACGTGGTCAGCGTTGACAACTCACAACACGAGTCACTGATAGTCAAAGGGGGGTGACAATGGTTTAGAAACACCAAGTATTAACTAGAAAGCACATATACCTTTTTTACGTAGTGACACGGCATGGTGACCACGTACAGTGACAATCCAAACTAGGCACATGTCACTAACCATGACCAACGAATTTCACGGTGTGTGGTCAACGTTGAAAACTCATCAACGAGTCACAAATGGTCAGAGGGGGAAACAATGGGTTGGGAACACTATAAATAACTTCAACAAGTAGTGGCACGGTGTGGCTAGCGTGCACAGTGACCAACCAAAGGATGAATATGTCACAGAGTATGACGAAAGAAGTCCACTATGTGTGGTCAACATTGACAACTCATAACACAAGTCACGAATTGTCAGAGGGATAGACAATCATTTGGGAACCCTTTGCATGGACTAGAAAGGACAAATAACTTCAATACGTAGTGGCACGGTGTGGCTTCTATGCACACCAAACAACCAAAATAGGCACATGTCACTGAACATGACCAAAGAATTTCAATATGGGTGGTCAATGCTCACCAACCATAACACGAGTCACAAACGGTCAGAGGGGGAAACAATGGTCCAGGAATATCAGGTCTCAACTAGCAAGTACAACGAACTTCTATCAGTAGTAGCACAGTGTGGCTACCATGCACAATGACCGACCAAAGTAGGCATATGTACTGCCTTTGAACAAAGAAGTCCGCTGTCTATGGTCAACATTGGCAACTCATAGTTCAAGTGAAAAATAGTCAGAGGGGGAAACAATTGTTTGGGAACACCAGGTATCAACTAGCAAGCACAATGACCTTCAGTAGTTGTAGCACGGTGTGGATACCATGCACGATGACCAACCATATGTCACTGACCATGACCAAAGAATGTCACCATGTGTGGTAAACTTTGACAACTCATAACACGAGTCACGAATGGTCAGAGGGAGAGACAATGATTTTGGAACCCTGTGCATGGACTAGAAAGGACAAATAACTTCAATACGTAGTGGCATGATGTGGCTACTATGCACACCAAACAACAAAACTAGGCACATGTCACTGACCATGACCAAACAATTTAAAAATGGGTGGTCAGCGTTCACCAACCATAACACGAGTCACAAACGGTCAGAGGGGGAAACAATGGTCCGGGAATATCAGTTCTCAGCTAGCAAGTACAACGACCTTCAATCAGTAGTAGCACGGTGTGGCTACCATGCACAATGACCGACCAAAGTAGGCATATGTACTGCCTATGACCAAAGAAATCCACTGTGTATGGTCTACGTTGGCAACTCATAATACGAGTCACAAATAGTCGGAGGGGGAAACAATTGTTTGGGAACACCAGGTATCAACGAGCAAGCACAATGACCTTCAGTACGTTTTGGCACGGTGTGGATACCATGCACGATGACCAACCATATGTCACTGACCATGGCCAAAGAATGTCACCATGTGTGGTAAACTTTGACAACTCATAACACGAGTCATAAATGGTCAGAGTGGAAGATAATGGTTTCTAGATACTAGTTCTTGACTAGCAAGTACAAATATCTTCAATATGCAGTGGCACAGTGTGGCTACAATGCACAGTGACCAACCTATGCATGCATATGTCACTGAGCATGACCAAATAACTTCACTTCATGTGGTCAATGTTGACAACTCACAACATGAGTCACAGATAGTCAGCGGGGCCTAACAATGGTTCGTGAACACTAGCTATCAACAAGATTGCACAAAGACATTTGATACGTAATGACATGGCGTATTAACCATGTACAGTGACAAACCAAAGCAGGAATGTGTCACAAACCATGACCAAACGGATTTCACAGTTTGTGGTTAACGTTGAAAACTCATAATACGAGTCACAAATGGTCAGTGGGGGAAACCATGGGTTTGGAACACTAGTTATCAACTAGCAAGTAGAAAGATTTTCAACAAGTAGTGGCACGGTGTGGCTAGAGTTAACAGTGACCAACCAAATGACGCACGTCACTGAATATGACCGAAGAAGTCCACTATGTATGGTCAACATTAACAACTCATAACACGCGTCACAAATGGTCAGAGGGAGAGACAATGGTTTGGGAACCCTATGTATCGACTAGAAAGGACAAAGATCTTCAATATGTAGTGGCACGGTGTGGCTACTATGCACACCAAACAACCAAACTAGGCATATGTCACCGGCCATGATGAAAGAATTTCAATATGGGTGGTCAACATTCACCAACCATAACACGAGTCACAAACAGTCGAGGGGGAAACAATGGTCTGTGAATATCAGTTCTCAACTAGCAAGTACAGAAACCTTCAATCGGTATAAGCACGGTGTGGCTACCGTGCACAATAACCGACCAAAGTAGGCATATGTACTGCCTTTGACCAAAGAAATCCGCTGTGTGTGGTCAGCGTTGACAACTCATAATACGAGTCACAAATGGTAAGAGGGGGAAACAATGGTTTGGGAATACCAAGCATCAACTAGATAGCACAAGGACCTTCAATAAGTTGTGGCACGGTGTGGATACCATGCACGATGACCAACAAAAGTAGGCATATGTCATTGACCATAACCAATTAAATTCACTAAGTGTGGTAAGCTTTGACAACTCATAACACGAGTCACAAATGGTCAGGGTGGAAGATAAAGGTTTGTGAATACTAGTTATCAACTAGCATGTACAACTACCTTCAATACGTTGTAGCAAAGCGTGGCTACCATGCACAGTGACCAACCAAAGTATGCATATGTCACTGACCATGACCAACAAATTTCACTTCATGTGGTTAGTGTTGACAACTCACAAATCGAGTAAATGACAGTCAGAGTGGGGTTACAATGGTTTGGGAACACAAACTATTAACTAGAAAGCACAAATACCTTTATTACGTAGTGACACGGCGTGGTAACCACGTACAGTGACAAACCAAGCTAGGTGCATGTCACTAACCATGACCAACACATTTCACGGTGTGTGGTCAACGTTGAAAACTCATCACACAAGTCACAAATGGTCAGAGGGAGAAACAATGGGTTGGGAACACTAGTTATCAACTAGCAAGAATGAAGAACTTCAACAAGTAGTGGCACGGTTAGGCTAGCGTGCACAGTGACCAACCAAAGGATGAATACGTCACTGACTACGACGGAATAAGTCTACTATGTGTGGTCAACATTGACAACTCATAACATGAGTCACGAATGGTCAGAGGGAGAGACAATGGTTTCGGAACCCTATGCATGGACTAGAAAGGACAAATAACTTCAATACGTAGTGGCACGGTGTGGCTACTATGCACACCAAACAACCAAACAAGGCATATGTCACTGACCATGACCAAAGAATTTCAATATGGGTGGTCAACGTTCACCAACCATAACACGAGTCACAAACGGTCAGAGGGGGAAACAATGGTCCGGGAATATCAGTTCTCAACTAGCAAGTACAACGNAACATTGACAACTCATAACATGAGTCACGAATGGTCAGAGGGAGAGACAATGGTTTCGGAACCCTATGCATGGACTAGAAAGGACAAATAACTTCAATACGTAGTGGCACGGTGTGGCTACTATGCACACCAAACAACCAAACAAGGCATATGTCACTGACCATGACCAAAGAATTTCAATATGGGTGGTCAACGTTCACCAACCATAACACGAGTCACAAAGGGTCAGAGGGGGAAACAATGGTCCGGCAATATCAGATCTCAACTAGTAAGTACAACGACCTTCAATCAATAGTAGCCCAGTGTGGCTACCATGCACAATGACCAACCAAAGTAGACATATGTACTGCCCTTGACCAAAGAAATCCGTTGTGTATGGTCAACGTTGGCAACTCATAATACGAGTCACAGATAGTCAAAGGGGAAAAAAATTATCTGGGAACACCAGGTATCACCTAGCAAGCACAATGACTTTCACTACGTTATGGCACGGTGTGGATACCATGCACGATGACCAACCATATGTCACTGACCATGACCAAAGAATGTCACCATGTGGGGTAAACTTTGACAGCTCACAACACGGGTCACAAATGGTCAGAGTGGAAGATAATGGTTTCTAAATACTAGTTATCGACTAGCAAGTACAAATACCTTCAATATGCAGTGGCACAGTGTTGCTACAATGCACAGTGACAAATCAAAGTATGCATATGTCACTGACCATGACCAAAGAATTTCACTTCATGTGGTCAATGTTGACAACTCACAACACGAGTCACATATAGTCAGAGGGGGCTAACAATGGTTCGGGAACACTAGCTGTCAACAAGAAAGCACAACGATCTTTGATACGTAATGACACAGCGTGGTAACCATGTACAGCGACAAACCAAAGTAGGCATATGTCACAAGCCATGACCAAACAGATTTCACAGTGTTATGTTAACCTTGAAAACTCATAACACAAGTCACAAATGGTCAGTGTGGGAAACAATGGGTTGGGAACACTAGTTATCAACTAGCAAGTACGAAGAACTTCAACAAGTAGTGGCACGGTGTGGCTAGCGTGCACAGTGACCAACCAAAGGATGAATATGTCACTGACTATGACGGAAGAAGTCCACTATGTGTGGTAAACATTGACAACTCATGACACAAGTCACGAATGGTCAGAGGGAGAGACAATGGTTTTGGAACCATATGCATGGACTAGAAACAACAAATAACTTCAATACGTTGTGGCACGGTGTGGCTACTATGCACACCAAACAACCAAACAAGGCATACGTCACTGACCATGACCAAAGAATTTCAATATGGGTGGTCAATGTTCACCAACCATAACACGAGTCACAAACGGTCAGAGGGGGAAACAATGGTCCGGGAATATCAGTTCTCAACTAGCAAGTAAAACGACCTTCGGTCAGTAGTAGCACGGTGTGGCTATCATGCACAATAACCGACCAAAGTAGGCATACGTACGGCCTTTGACCAAAGAAATCCGCTGTGTATGGTCAACGTTGGCAACTCATAATACGAGTCACAAGTAGTCAAAGGGGGAGACAATTGTTTGGGAACACCAGGTATCAACTAACAGGCACAATGACCTTCAGTACGTTGTGGCACGGTATGGATACCATGCACGGTGACAAACCATATGTCACTCACCATGACCAAAGAATGTCACCATGTGTGGTAAACGTTGACAACTCATAACACGAGTCACAAATGGTCAGAGTGGATGATAATGGTTTTAAAATACTAGTTATTGACTAGCAAGTACAAATACCTTCAATATGTAGTGGCACAGTGTGGCTACAATGCACAGTGACCAACCAAAGTATGCATATGTCACTGACCATGATCAAAGAATTGCACTTCATGTGGTCAATGATGAAAACTCACAACACGAGTCACAGATATTCAGAGGGGGTAACAATGGTTTGGGAACAGTAGCTATCAACTAAAAAGCACATAGACCTTCGATACGTAGTGAAACGGCGTTGTAACCATGTACAGTGACAAACCAAAGTAGGCATATGTCACTAACAATTACCAAAATTATTTCACAGTGTGTGGTCAACGTTGAAAACACATAACACGAGTCACAAATGGTCAGAGGGGGGAGACAATGGATTCGGAACACTATTTATCAACTAGCAAGTAGAAATATTCTCAACAAGTAGTGGCATGGTATGGCTAGCGTACACAGTGACCAACCAAAGGATGCATATATCATTGACTATGACCGAAGAAGTCCACTATGTGTGGTAAACGTTGACAACTCATAACACTAGTTACAAATGGTCAGAGGGAGAGACAATGGTTTGGGAACCCTATGTATTGTCTAGAAAGGAACAAGAACTTCAATACGCAGTGGCATGGTGTGGCTAATATGCACACCAAACAACCAAACTAGGCATATGTCACTAACCTTGACCGGAGAATTTCAATATGGGTGGTCAACGTTCACCAACCATAACACATGTCAAAAACGGTCAGAAGGGGAAACAATGGTCTGGGAGTATCAGTTCTCAACTAGCAAGTACAATGACCTTCAATCAGTATACGCACGGTGTGGCTACCATGCACAATGACCGACAAAAATAGGCATATGTACTGCCTTTGACCAAAGAAATCCGCTGTGTGTGGTCAACGTTGACAACTCATAATAGGAGTCACAAATGGTCAGAGGGGGAGACAATGGTTTGGGAACACCAGGTATCAACTAGCAAGCACAAGGGCCTTCAATAAGTTGTGGCACGGTGTGCATACCATGCACGATGACCAACCAAAGTAGGCATATGTACTGCCTTTGACCAAAGAAATCCGCTGTGTGTGGTCAACGTTGACAACTCATAATAGGAGTCACAAATGGTCAGAGGGGGAGACAATGGTTTGGGAACACCAGGTATCAACTAGCAAGCACAAGGGCCTTCAATAAGTTGTGGCACGGTGTGCATACCATGCACGATGACCAACCAAAGTAGGCATATGTCTCTTACCATGACCAAATAATGTCACTAAGTGTGGTAAAATTTGACAACTCCTAACACGAGTCACAAATGGTCAGGGTGGAAGATAATGGTTTGTGAATACTAGTTATTGACTAGCAAGTGCAAATACCTTCAATATGTAGTGGCACAGCGTGGCTACCATGCACAGTGACCAACCAGAGTATGCATATGTCACTGACCATGACCAATGAATTTGACTTCATGTGGTCAGCGTTGACAACTCACAACACGAGTCACTGATAGTCAGAGTGGGGTAACAATGGTCTGGGAACACCAACAATTAACTAGAAAGTACAAATACGTTTATTACATAGTGACACAGCGTGGTAACTTAGTACAGTGACAAACCAAACTAGGCGTATGTCACTAACCATGACCAATGAATTTCATGGTGTGTGGTCAATGTTGAAAACTCATCACAAATGGTCAGAGGGGGAAACAATGGGTTGGGAACACTAGTTATCAACAAGAAAGTACAAAGAAATTCATCAAGTAGTGGCACGGTGTGGCTAGCGTGCAAAGTGACCAGCCAAAGGATGAATACGTCACTGACTATGACGGAAGATGTCCACTATGTGTGGTCAATATTGACAACTCATAACACGAGTCACGAATGGTCAGAGGGAGATACTCTGGTTTGGGAACCCTATGCATGGACTAGAATGGACAAACAACTTCAATACGTAGTGGCACGGTGTGGCTACTATGCACACCAAACAACCAAACTAGGCATATGTCACTGACCATGACCAAAGAATTTCAATATGGGTGGTCAACGTTAACCAACCATAAGACGAGTCACAAACGGTCAAAAGGGGGAAAGGATGGTCCGGGAATATCAGTTCTCAACTAGCAAGTACAGCGACCTTCAATCAGTAGTAGCATAATGTGGCTACCATGCACAATGACTGACCAAAGTAGGCATATATACTGCCTCTGACCAAAGAAATCCGCTGCGTATGGTCAACGTTGGCAACTCATAATACGAGACACAAATAGTCATTGGGGGAAGCAATTGTTTGGGACCACTAGGTATCAAATAGCAATCACAATGACCTTCAGTACGTTGTGGCACGGTGTGGATACCATGCACGATGACTAAACATATGTCACTGACCATGACTAAAGAATGTCACCATGTGTGGTAAACTTTGACAACTCATAACACGAGTCTCAAATGGTCAGAGTGGAAGATAATGGGTTCTAAATACTAGTTATTGACTAGCAAGTACAAATACCTTCAATATGCAGTGGCACAGTGTGGCTACAATGCACAGTGACCAACCAATGTATGCATATGTCACTGACCATGACCAAATAATTTCACTTCATGTGGTCAATGTTGACAACTCACAACACGAGTCTCAGATAGTAAGCGGGGGCAAACAATGGTTCGTGAACACTAGCTGTCAACAAGAAAGCACAAAGACCTTTGATACGTAATGACACGGCGTGTTAATAATGTACAGTGACAAACCAAAGTAGGCATATGTCACTAATCATGACCAAACGGATTTCACAGTGTGTGGTCAACGTTGGAAAATCATAACACGAGTCACAAATGGTCAGTGGGGGAAACCATGGGTTGTGAACACTAGTTATGAACTAGGAAGTATAACGCTTTTCAACAATTAGTGGCACGGTGTGGCTAGCGTACACAGTGACCAACCAAAGGATGCACGTCACTGAATATGACAGAAGAAGTCCACTATGTATGGTCAACATTGACAACTCATAACACGAGTCACAAATGGTCAGAGGGAGAGACAATGGTTTGGGAACCCTATGTATTGACTATAGAGGACAAACATCTTCAATACGTAGTGGCACGGTGTGGCTACTATGCACACCAAACAACCAAACTAGGCATATGTCACCGTCCATGATGAAAGAATTTCAATATGGGTGGTCAACATTCAGCAACCATAACACGAGTCACAAACGGTCAGAGGGTGAAACAATGGTATGTGAATATCACTTCTCAACTAGCAAGTGGAGCAACCTTCAACCAGTGTGAGGATGGTGTGGCTACCATGCACAATGACCATCCAAAGTAGGCATATGTACTACCTTTGACCAATGAAATTCGCTGTGTGTGGTCAACGTTGACAACTCACAATAGGAGTCACAAATGGTCAGAGGGGGAGACAATGAATTGGGAACACCAGGTATCAACTAGCAAGCACAAGGACCTTCACTAAGTTGTGGCACGGTGTGGATACCATGCACGATGACCAACCAAAGTAGGCATATGTCACTGACCAAGACCAAATAATGTTACTAAGTGTGGTAAACTTTGACAGCTCATAACACGAGTCACAAATGGTCAGGGTGGAAGATAAAGGTTTGTGAATACTAGTTATCGACTAGCAAGTACAACTACCTTCAATATGTAGTGGCACAGCGTGGCTACCATGCACAGTGACCAACCAAAGTATACATATGTCACTGACCATGACCAACGAATTGCACTTCATGTGGTCAACGTTGACAACTCACAAACCGCGTCACTGATAGTCAGAGTGGGGATACATTGGTTTGAGAACACCAAATATTAACTATAAAGCACAAATACATTTATTTCGTGGTTACACGGCGTGGTAACCACGTACAGTGATAAACCAAACTAGGCATATGTCACTAACCATGACCAACAAAATTCATGGTGTGTGGTCAACGTTGAAAACTCGTCACACGAGTCACAAATGGTCAGAGGGGGAAACAATGGGTTGGGAACACTAGTTATCAACTAGCAAGTACAAAGACCTTAAACAAGCAGTGGCACGATATGGCTAGCGTACACAATGACCAATCAAAAGATGCATACGTCACTGACTATGACCAAATAAGTCCACTATGTGTGGTCAACATTGACAAGTGATAACACGAGTCACAAAAGGTCAGATGGAGAGACAATGGTTTGGAAATCCTGTGTGTAGACTAGAAACGACAAAGAACTTCAATACGCAGTGGCACAGTGTGGCTACTATGCACACTAAACAACCAAACTAGGCATATGTTACTGACCATGACCAGAGAATTTCAATGTGGGTGGTCAACATTCACCAACCATAACACATGTCACAAGTGGTCAGAAGGGGAAAAAATGGTCCCGGAATATCAGTTCTCAACTAGCAAGTACATTGACCTTCAATCAGTATAAGCACAGTGTGGCTACCATGCACAATGACCGACCAAAGTAGGCATATGTACTGCCTTTGACCAAAGAAATCCGTTGTGTGTGGTCAACGTTGACAACTCGCAATAGGAGTCACAAATGGTCAGAGGGGGAGACAATGGGTTGGGAACACCAGGTATCAACTAGCAAGCACACGGACCTTCAATAAGTTGTGGCACGGTGTGGATACCATGCACGATGACCAACCAAAGTAGGCATATGTCACTGACCATGACCAAATAATGTCACTAAGTGCGGTAAACTTTGACAACTCATAACACGAGTCACAAATGGTCAGGGTGGAAGATAATAGTTTGTGAATACTAGTTATCCACTAGCAAGTACAAATACCTTCAATATGTAGTGGCACAGCGTGGCTACCATGCACAGTGACCAACCAAAGTATGCATACGTCACTGACCATGACCAACGAATTTCACTTCATGTGGTCAGCGTTGAAAATTCACAACACAAGTCACTGATAGTTAGATTGGGGTAACAATGGTTTGGGAACACCAACTGTTAACTAGAAAGCACAAATACCTTTTTTACGTTGTGACACGGCGTGGTAACCATGTACAGTGACAACCCAAACTAGGCATATGTCACTAACCATGACCAGAGAATTTCAATGTGGGTGGTCAACGTTCACAACCCATAACACGAGCCGCAAATGGTCAGAGGGGAAAAACATTGTTCAAAACACTATGTATCTTTTAGCAAGTACAAAGATTTTTTGTATGTATTGGCACGGTGTGGCTACCGTGCACAATGACCTACCCAAGTACGCATACATCACTGCTCATGACCAAACAAGTTTAGTGTGTGTGGGCAACGTTCACAACTCATAATACAAGTAAAAAATGGACAGAGGGAGAAACAATGGTTTGGGAATACTTGGTATCGACTAGCAAGTACAAAGACCTTTGATAAGTGGTGGCACGGTGTTGCTAGTATGCACAATGACCAGCCAAGGTATGATTGTGTCACTGAATATCATAAAAAGAGTTTCACTGTGTGTAGTCAACTTTCGTTCTTACGGCTGGTCAATCGGAGCAATGGTTGAGAGGTTATTCAAGCTCGAATTTGCAAGATTTGAAATTCCGTCTGCATCAATTTTGTATGATTAAACTAACTTTGTTATCATTCATAGTTTTGAAAACTACCCTCTAAACTTACAACCCCTTGTTTTATGCCCTTTATCCATAGGAACCCTTGTAATGTCATTTGGACATCATATGAACACCATGTGAGTTGGCTTAGTGCTTATATAGTTAGATTTTGGAGCGGTAGGGCCTAGGTTTGAATCCTCATACGCGTAATGTAAAATAGGCCCGCGACCTGGGGGGGTGGGGGGCGGCCGTGTTGTGATACCTCAACTCTCCCTTCAAGCCTAAGCGGTGGGGGGGGGGG
>SZWC01005041.1:31031-42953 GCA_023375785.1 Penium margaritaceum | reverse complement strand
GGGGGGTGTCATAACGCGGTCGTAAATCTAACCTCCAGGTCGTCCACGGAACATCCCTCTACGGGGGTGGGAGGGAGTATTCCACTGAAGGCACCTACGCGTAACAAATCAACAAAAACCAACCTGGTGTCAAAGGGAGAAACCTTTTGCTTTTTAGTGACTAGCAAGTACAAATTCTTTCAACAAGTAGTGGAACGGTGTGGCTACCATGCACAATTACCAACCAGATTAGGCATGGGCCACTTACCACGACCAAATGATTTTGCTATGTGTGGTCAACGTTGACAACCCATAACATGGGTCACAAACAGTCAGAGGGGGAAACAATGGTTTGGGAATACTAGACACCAACTAGCAAGTTCAGTGACCTTCGATCAGTATATGCACAGTGTGGCTACCATGCACAATGACCGACCAAAGTAGGCATATGTACTGCCTTTGAACAAAGAAATCCGCTGTGTGTGGTCAACATCAACAACTCATAACAGGAGTCACAAATGGTCAGAGGGGGAGACAATGATTTGGGAACACCAGGTATCTACTAGCAAGCACAAGGACCTTCAATACGTTGTGGCACGGTGTGCATAACATGCACGATGACCAACCAATGTAGGCATGTGTTACTGACCATGACCAAATAATGTCACTAAGTGTGGTAAACGTTGACAACTCATAACACGAGTCACAAATGGTCAGGATGGAAGATAATGGTTTGTGAATACTATTCATCGACTAGCAAGTACGAATACCTTCAATATGTAGTGGCACAGCGTGGCTACCATGCACAGTGACCAACCAAAGTATGCATGTGTCACTGACCATGACCAACGAATTTCACTTCATGTGGTCAGCGTTGACAACTCACAACACGAGTTTCTGATAGTCAGAGTGGGGTAACAACGGTTTGGGAACACCAACTATTAACCGGAAAACACAAAAACGTTTGTTACGTAGTGACACGGCTTGGTAACCACGTACAGTGACAAACCAAACTAGGCATATGTCACTAACCATGACCAACGAATTTCACGGTGTGTGGTCAACGTTTCAAACTCATCACACGAGTCACAAATGGTCAGCGGGGGAAACATTGGGTTGGAAACACTAGTTATAAAACAGCAATAAGAAGAACTTCAACAAGTAGTGGCAAGGTGTGGCTAGCGTGCACAGAGACCAACCAAAGGATGAATAAGTCACTGACTATGACGGAAGATGTCCACTATGTGTGGTCAACATTGACAACTCATAGCACGAGTCACGAATGGTCAGAGGGAGAGACAATGGTTTGGGAACCCTATGCATGGACTAGAAAGGACAAATAACTTCAATACGTAGTGGCACGGTGTGGCTACTATGCACACCAAACAATCAAACTAGGCATATGTCACTGGCCATGACCAAAGAATTTCAATATGGGTGGTCAACGTTCACCAACCATAACACGAGTCACAAACAGTCTGAGGGGGAAACAATGGTCAGGAATATCAGTTCTCAGCTAGCAAGTACAACGACCTTTAGTCAGTAGTAAAACGGTGTGGCTACCATGCACAATGACCGACCAAAGTACGCATATGTACTGCCTCTGACTAAAGAAGTCCGCTGTGTATAGTCAACGTTGGCAACTTATAACATGAGTCACAAATAGTCAGAGGGGGATACAATTGTTTGGGAATACCAGGTCTCAACTAGCAAGCACAATGACCTTCAGTACGATGTGGCACAGTGTGGATACCATGCACGATGACCAACCATATGTCACTGACCATGACCAATGAATGTCACCATGTGTGGTAAACTTTGACAACTCATAATACGAGTCACAAATGGTCAGAGTCAAAGATAATGGTTTCTAAATACGAGTTATTGACTAGCAAGTACAAATACGTTCAATATGCAGTGGCAGAATGTGGCTACAATGCATGGTGACCAACCAATGTATGCATATGTCACTGACCATGACCAAATAATTTCACTTCATGTGGTCAATGTTGACAACTCACAACACGAACCACAGATAGTCAGCGGGGGCTAACAATGGTTCCTGAACACTAGCTGTCGATAAGAAAGCACAAAGACCTTCGATACCTAATGACACGGCGTGTTAACCATGTGCATGTGCAGTGACAAACCAAAGTAGGCATATGTCACAAACCATGACAAAGAGGATTTCACGGTGTGTGGTTAATGTTGAAAAGTCATAACACGGGTCACAAATGGTCAATGGGGGAAACCATAGGTTGGGAACACTAGTTATCAAGTAGCAAGAATAAATATTTTCAACAAGAAGTGTCACGGTGTGGCTAGCGTACAGAGTGACCAACCAAAGGATTCACACGTCACTGACTGTGACCAAAGAAGTCCACTATGTATGGTCAACATTGACAACACATAACACAAGTCACAAATGGTCAGAGGCGGAGACAACGGTTTGGGAACCTTATGTATTGACCAGAAAGGACAAAGAACTTCTATACGTAGTGGCACAGTGTGGCTACTATGCACACCAAACAACCAAACTAGGCATATGTCACCGACCATGACTAGATGATTTCAATATGGGTGGTCAACATTCACCAACCATAGCACATGTCACAAACGGTAAGAGGGGAAAACAATGGTCTGTGAATATCTGTTATCAACTAGCAAGTACAGCGACCTTCAATCAGTATAAGCACGGTGTGGATACCATGCACAATGACCGACCAAAGTAGGCATATGCACTGCCTTTGACCAAAGAAATCCGCTGTGTGTGGTCAACGTTGACAACTCATAATAGGAGTCCCAAATTGCCAGAGGGGGAGACAATGGTTTGGGAACACCAGGTATCAGCTAGCAAGCACAAAGATCTTCAATACGTTTTGGTATGGTGTGGATACCATGCACGATGACCAACCAAAGTAGGCATATGTCACTGACCATGACCAAATAATGTCACAAAGTGTGGTCAACCTTGACAACTCATAACATGAGTCACAAATGGTCAGGGTGGAAGATAAAGGTTTGTGAATACTAGTTATCGACTAGCAAGTACAACTACCTTCAATATTTAGTGGCACAGCGTGGCTACCATGCACAGTGACGAACCAAAGCATGCATTTGTCATTGACCATTACCAACAAATTGCACTTCATGTGGTCAGCGTTGACAACTCACAACACGAGTCACTGATAGTCATAGTGGGGTAACAATGGTTTGGGAACACCAACATGTAACTAGAAAGCAGAAAAACCGTTTTTACATAGTGATACGGCGTGGTAACCACGTACATTGACAAACCAAACTAGGCATATGTCACTAACCATGACCAAAGAATTTCAGTATGGGTGGTCAACGTTGAAAACTCATCACACGAGTCACAAATGGTCAGAAGGGGAAACAATGGGTTGGGAACACTAGTTATCAACTAGCAAGTATGAAGAAATTCAACAAGAAATGGCACGGTATGGCTAGCGTGCACAGTGACCAACCAAAGGATGAACACGTCACTGACTTTGACGGAAGAAGTCCACTATGTGTGGTCAACATTGACATTTCATAACACGAGTCACGAGTTTTCAGCGGGAGAAAGAATGGTTTGGGAACCCTATGCATGGACTAGAAAGGACAAATAACTTCAGTAAGTAGTGGCACGGTGTGGCTACTAAGCACACTAAACAACCAAACTAGGCATATGTCACTGACCATGACCAAAATATTTCATTATGGGTGGTCAACGTTCACCAACCATAACACGAGTCACAAACGGTCAGAGGGAAAAACAATGGTCCGGGAATATCAGTTCCCAACTAGCAAGTACAACGACCTTCAATCAGTAGTAGCATGGTGTGGCTACCATGCACAATGACCAATCAAAGTAGGCATATGTACTGCCTTTGACCAAAGAAATCCGCTGTGTATGGTCAACGTAAGCAACTCATAATACTAGTCACAAATAGTATGAGGGGGAAACGATTGTTTGGGAACACCAGGTATCAACTAGCAAGCACAATGACCTTCAGTATGTTGTGTCACGGTGTGGATACCATGCACGTCACTGACTGTATTCAAAGAAGTCCACTATGTATGGTCAACATTGACAACTCATAACACGAGTCACAAATGGTCAGAGGGAGAGACAATGGAAAGGGAACCCTGTGTATCGACTAGAAAGGATAAAGATCTTCAATACGTAGTGGCACTGTGTGGCTACCATGCACACCAAACAACCAAACTATGCTTATGTCACTGGCCATGACAAGGGAATTTCACTTCATGTGGTCAACGTTGAAAACGCATAGCACGAGTCACAAATTGTAAGAGGGGAAAACAATGGGTTGGGAACTCTAGTTATCAACTAGGAAGTACAAAGACCTTGAACAAGCAGTGGCACGGCATGGCTAGCATGCACAGTGACCAACCAAAGGATGCATACGTCACTGACTACGACCGAATAAGTCCACTATGTGTGGTTAACATTGACAACTCATAACACGAGTCACGAATGGTCAGAGGGAGAGAAAATGGTTTGGGAAGCCTATGTATCGACTAGAAAGCACAAAGAACTTCAATACGTAGTGGCACGGTGTGGCTAATATGCACACCAAACAACCAAACTAGGCATATGTCACTGATCATGACCACGTTATTTCAATATGGGTGGTCAACATTAACCAACCATAACACGAGTCCCAAATGGTCAGGACAGGAAACAATGCTATGGGAATATCGGTTCTCAACTACCAAGTACAACGACCTTCATTCAGTAGCAGCACGGTGTGGCTACCATGTACAATGAACGACCAAAGTAGGCATATGTACTGCCTTTGACCAAAGAAATCCGCTGTGTGTGGTCAACGTTGACAACTCATAATACGAGTCACAAATGGTCACAGGGGGAAACAATGGTTTGGGAAGACCAAGCATCACATAGCAAGCACAAGGGGCTTCAATACGTTGTGGCACGGTGTGGAGACCATGCACGATGACCAACCAAAGTAGGCATATGTCACTGACCATGACCAAATAATGTCACTAACGCGGTAAACTTTGAAAACTCGCAACACAAGTCACAAATGGTCAGGGTGGAAGGTAATGGTTTGTGAATGCTAGTTATCTAATAGCAGGTACAAATACCTTCTATATGTAGTGGCACAATGTGGCTTCAATGCACAGTGACCAAACAAAGTATGCATATGTCACTGAACATGACGAAAGAATTTCACTTCATGTGGTCAACGTTGAGAACGCATAACACGAGTCCCAAATGGTCTGAGGGAGAAACAATGGATTGGAGACACTAGATATCAACTAGGAAGTACAAAGACCTTCAACAAGCAGTGGCACGGTATGGCTAGCGTGCAGAGTGACCAACCAAAGGATGCATACATCACTGACTACGACTGAATACGTCCATTATGTGTGGTCAACATTGACAACTCATAACAAGAGTCACAAATGGTCAGAGGGAGAGACAATGGTTTGGGAAACCTATGTACTGACTAGGAAGGACAAAGAACTTCAATACATAGTGGCACGGTGTGGCTCATATGCACACCAAACAACCAAACCAGGCATATGTCACTGATCATGACCACATGATTTCAATATGGGTGGTCAACGTTGACCAACCATAAGACGAGTCACAAACGGTCAGGAGAGGAAACAATGCTATAGGAATATCGGTCCTCAACTACCAAGTACAACGACCTTCCGTCAGTAGTAGCACGGTGTGGCTACCATGCACAATGACCGACCAAAGTAGGCATATGTACTGCCTTTGACCAAAGAAATCCGCTGTGTGTGGTCAACGTTGANCATAAGACGAGTCACAAACGGTCAGGAGAGGAAACAATGCTATAGGAATATCGGTCCTCAACTACCAAGTACAACGACCTTCCGTCAGTAGTAGCACGGTGTGGCTACCATGCACAATGACCGACCAAAGTAGGCATATGTACTGCCTTTGACCAAAGAAATCCGCTGTGTGTGGTCAACTTTGACAACTCATAATACGAGTCACAAATGGTCAGAGGGGGGAAACAATTATTTGGGAACACCAAGTATCACATAGCAAGCACAAGGGGCTTCAATACGTTGTGGCACGGTGTGGGGACCATGCACGATGACCAACGAAAGTAGGCATATGTCACTGACCATGACCAAATAATGTCACTAAGTGTGGTAAACTTTGACAACTCACATGACGAGTCACAAATGGTCAAGATAGAAGGTAATGGTTTGTGAATACTAGTTATCTACTAGCATGTACAAATACCTTCAATATGTAGTGGCACAATGTGGCTTCAATGCACAGTGACCACCCAAAGTATGCATATGTCACTGACCATGACAAAAGAGTTTCACTTCATGTGGTCAACGTTGAAAACGCATAACACGAGTCACAAATGGTGTGAGGGGAAAACAATGGGTTGGGAACACTAGTTATCAACTAGGAAGTACAAAGACCTTCAACAAGCAGTGGCACGGTATGGCTAGCGTGCACAGTGACCAACCAGAGGATGCATACGTCACTGACGCGAATAAGTCCACTGTGTGTGGTCAACATTGACAACTCATAACACGAGTCACAAATGGTCAGAGGGAGAGAAATTGGTCTGGGAAGCCTATGTATTGATTAGAAAGGACAAAGAACTTCAATACGTAGTAGCACGGTGTGGCTAATATGCACACCAAACAACCAAACTAGGCACATGTCACTGATCATGACCACATAATTTCAATATGGGTGGTCAACGTTGCCCAACCATAACACGAGTCACAAATGATCAGGACAAGAAACAATGCTATGGGAATCTGTTCTCAACTACCAAGTACAACGACCTTTGTTTAGTAGTAGCACAGTGTGGCTACCATGTACAATGACCGACCAAAGTAGGCATATGTACTGCCTTTGACCAAAGAAATCCGTTGTGTGTGGTCCACGTTGACAACTCATAATACGAGTCAAAAATGGTCAGAGGGGGAAACAATGGTTTGGGAACACCAAGTATCACATAGCAAGCACAAGGGGCTTCAATACATTGTGGCACGGTGTTGAGACCATGCACGATGACCAGCCTAAGTAGGCATATGTCACTGACCATGACCAAATAATGTCACTAAGTGTGGTAAACTTTGACAACTCACAACACAAGTCACAAATGGTCAGGGTGGTTGGTAATGGTTTGTGAATACTAGTAATCTACTAGCAAGTACAAATACCTTCAATATGTAGTGGCACAATGTGGCTTCAATGCACAGTGACCAACCAAAGTATGCATATGTCACTAACCATGACGAAAAAAATTCACTTCATGTGGTCAACGTTGAAAATGCATAACACGAGTCACAAATGGTTTGAGGGGAAAACAATGGATTGGGAAGCCTATGTATTGGGTAGAAAGGACAAAGAACTTCAATACGTAGTGGCACGGTGTGGCTAATGTGCACACCAAACAATCAAACCAGGCATATGTCACTGATCATGACCAGAGAATTTCAATATGGGTGGTCAACGTAGACCAACCATGACACGAGTCACAAACGGTCAGGAGAGGAAACAATGCTATGAGAATATCTGTTCTCAACTACCAAGTACAATGACCTTCAGTCGGTAGTAGCGCGGTGTGGCTACCATGCACAATGACCGACCAAAGTAGGCATATTTACTGCCTTTGACCAAAGAAATCCGCTGAGTGTGGTCCACATTGACAGCTCATAATACGAGTCACAAATGGTCAGAGGGGGAAACAATGGTTTGGGAACACCAAGTATCACATAGCAAGCACGAGGGGCTTTAGTACGTTGTGGCACGGTGTAGAGACCATGCACGATGACCAACCAAAGTGGGCATATGTTATGAACATGTCAGGTAATGTCACTAAGTGTGGTAAACGTTGACAACTCACAACACGAGTCACTAATGGTCAGGGTGGAAGGTAATGGTTTGTGAATTCTAGTTATCTACTAGCAAGTAAAAATAGCTTCAATATGTAGTGGCACAATGTGGCTTCAATGCGCATTGACTACCCAAAGCATGCATATGTCACTGACCATGACGAAAGAATTTCACTTCATGTGGTCAACGTTGAAAACGCATAACACGAGTCACAAATGGTCAGAGGGGAAAACAATGGGTTGGGAACACTAGTTTTCAACTTGGAAGTACAAAGACCTTCAACAAGCAGTGGCACGGTATGACTAGCGTGTACAGTGACCAACCAAAGGATGCATACGTCACTGACTACGACCGAATAAGTCCACTATGTGTGGTTAACATTGACAACTCATAACACGAGTCACGAATGGTCAGAGGGAGAGAAAATGGTTTGGGAAGCCTATGTATCGACTAGAAAGCACAAAGAACTTCAATACGTAGTGGCACGGTGTGGCTAATATGCACACCAAACAATCAAACTAGGCATATGTCACTGATCATGACCACATAATTTGAATATGGGTGGTCAACGGTGACCAACCATAACACGAGTCACAAACGGTCAGGACAGGAAACAATGCTATGGGAACATCGGTTCTCAACTACCAAGTACAACGACCTTCATTCAGTAGTAGCACGGTGTGGCTACCATGTACAATGACCGACCAAAGTAGGCATATGTACTGCCTTGACCAAAGAAATCCGCTGTGTGTGTTCATTGTTGACAACTCATAATACGAGTCACAAATGGTCAGAGGGGGAAACAATGGTTTGGGAACACCAAGTATCACATAGCAAGCACACGAGGCTTCAATACGTTGTGGCACAGTGTGGAGTCCATGCACGATGACCAACCAAAGTAGGCATATGTCACTGATCATGACCAAATAATGTCACTAACGTGGTAAACTTTGAAAACTCGCATCTCGAGTCACAAATGGTCAGGGTGGAAGGTAATGGTTTGTGAATGATAGTTTCTAATAGCAAGTACAAATACCTTCTATGTGTAGTGGCACAATGTGGCTTCAATGCACAGTGACCAACCAAAGTATGCATATGGCACTGAACATGACGAAAGAATTTCACTTCATGTGGTCAACGTTCAAAACGCATAACACGAGTCCCAAATAGTCTCAGGGAAAAACAATGTATTGGAGACACTAGTTATCAACTAGGAAGTACAAAGACCTTCAACAAGCAGTGGCACGGTATGGCTAGCGTGCACAGTGACCAACCAAAGGATGCATACATCACTGACTACAACCGAATACGTCCATTATGTGTGGTCAACATTGGCAACTCATAACACGAGTGACAAATGGTCAGAGGGAGAGACAATGGTTTGGGAAGCCTATGTACTGACTAGAAAGGACAAAGAACTTCAATACATAGTGGCAGGGTGTGGCTCATATGCACACCAAACAACCAAACTAGGCAATGTCACTTATTATGACCACATATTTTCAATATGGGTGGTCAACGTTGACCAACCATAACACAAGTCACAAACGGTCAGGAGAGGAAACAATGCTATAGGAATA
The DNA here is from genome assembly GCA_023375785.1 of Penium margaritaceum. Taxonomy (NCBI): domain Eukaryota; kingdom Viridiplantae; phylum Streptophyta; class Zygnematophyceae; order Desmidiales; family Peniaceae; genus Penium; species Penium margaritaceum. The sequence continues at coordinate 33,497 of SZWC01005041.1, read as the reverse complement.
TCGGTTCTCAACTACCAAGTACAACGACCTTCCGTCAGTAGTAGCACGGTGTGGCTACCATGCACAATGACCGACCAAAGTAGGCATATGTACTGCCTTTGACCAAAGAAATCCGCTGTGTGTGGTCAACGTTGACAACTCATAATACGAGTCACAAATGGACAGAGGGGGAAACAATGGTTTGGGAACACCAAGTATCACATAGCAAGCACAAGGGGCTTCAATACGTTGTGGCACGGTGTGGGGACCATGCACGATGACCAACGAAAGTAGGCATATGTCACTGACCATGACCAAATAATGTCACTAAGTGTGGTAAACTTTGACAACTCACATGACGAGTCACAAATGGTCAAGATAGAAGGTAATGGTTTGTGAATACTAGTTATCTACTAGCAAGTACAAATACCTTCAATATGTAGTGGCACAATGTGGCTTCAATGCACAGTGACCACCCAAAGTAAGCATATGTCACTGACCATGACGAAAGAGTTTCACTTCATGTGGTCAACGTTGAAAATGCAAAACACGAGTCACAAATGGTCTGACGGGAAAACAATGGGTTGGGAACACTAGTTATCAACTAGGAAGTACAAAGACCTTCAACAAGCAGTGGCACGGTATGGCTAGCGTGCACAGTGACCAACCAAAGGATGCATACGTCACTGACTACGACCGAAAACGTCCACTGTGTGTGGTCAACATTGACAACTCATAACACGAGTCACAAATGGTCAGAGGGAGAGAAAACGGTCTGGGAAGCCTATGCATTGACTAGAAAGGACAAAGAACTTCAATACGTAGTGGCACGGTGTTGCTAATATGCACACCAAACAACCAAACTAGGCACATGTCACTGATCATGACCACATAATTTCAATATGGGTGGTCAACGTTGACCAACCATAACACGAGTCACAAACGATCAGGACAAGAAACAATGCTATGGGAATCTGTTCTCAACTACCAAGTACAACGACCTTTGTTTAGTAGTAGCACAGTGTGGCTACCATGTACAATGACCAACCAAAGCAGGCATATGTACTACCTTTGACCAAAGAAATCCGCTGTGTGTGGTCCACGTTGACAACTCATAATACGAGTCACAAATGGTCAAAGGGGGAAACAATGGTTTGGGAACACCAAGTATCACATAGCAAGCACAAGGGGCTCCAATACGTTGTGGCACGGTGTAGAGACCATGCACGATGACCAACCAAAGTGGGCATATGTTATGACCATGACCAAGTAATGTCACTAAGTGTGGTAAACGTTGACAACTCACAACACGAGTCACAAATGGTCAGGGTGGAAGGTAATGGTTTGTGAATACGTGTTATCTACTAGCCAGTAAAAATACCTTCAATATGTAGTGGCACAATGTGGCTTCAATGCACAGTGACCAACCAAAGTATGCATATGTCACTCACCATGACGAACAAATTTCACTTCATATGGTCAACGTTGAAACCGCATAACACGAGTCACAAATGGTCAGAGGGGAAAACAATGGATTGGGAAGCCTATGTATTGGCTAGAAAGGACAAATAACTTCAATACGTAGTGGCACGGTGTGGCCAATATGCACACCAAACAATCAAACTAGGCATATGTCACTGATCATGACCAGAGAATTTCAATATGGGTGGTCAACGTAGACCAACCATGACACGAGTCACAAACGGTCAGGAGAGGAAACAATAATATGAGAATATCTGTTCTCAACTACCAAGTACAATGACCTTCAGTCGGTAGCAGCGCGGTGTGGCTACCATGCACTATGACCGAACAAAGTAGGCATATTTACTGCCTTTGACCAAAGAAATCCGTTGTGTGTGGTCCACGTTGACAGCTCATAATACGAGTCACAAATGGTCAGACGGGGAAACAATGGTTTGGGAACACAAAGTATCACATAGCAAGCACACGGGGCTTCAATGCGTTGTGGCACGGTGTAGAGACCATGCACGATGACCAACCAAAGTAGGCATATGTTATGACCATGACCAAGTAATGTCACTAAGTGTGGTGAACTTTGACAACTCACAACACGAGTCACAAATGGTCAGGGTGGAAGATAATGGTTTTTGAATACTAGTTATCTACTAGCAAGTACAAATACCTTCAATATGTAGTGGCACAATGTGGCTTCAATGCACAGTGACTACCCAAAGTATGCATATGTCACTGACCATGACAAAAGAATTTCACTTCATGTGGTCAACGTTGAAAACGCATAACACGAGTCACAAACGGTCAGAGGGGAAAACAATGGGTTGGGAACACTAGTTTTCAACTAGGAAGTACAAAGACCTTCAACAAGCAGTGGCACGGTATGGCTAGCGTGCACAGTGACCAACCAAAGGATGCATACGTCACTGACTACGACCGAATAAGTCCACTATGTGTGGTCAACATTGACAACTCATAACACGAGTCACAAATGGTCAGAGGGAGAGACAATGG
>SZWC01005041.1:11075-25356 GCA_023375785.1 Penium margaritaceum | reverse complement strand
GTAGGGGGGGGTGTCATAATGCGGTCGCAAATCTGTCCTCCAGGTCGTCCACGGAACATCCCTCTAAGGGGGTGGGAGGGAGTATTCCAGTGAAGGCACCTACGTGTAACAAATAAACAAAAACCGACCTGGTGTCAAAGGGAGAAACATTTTGCTATTCATTGAATAGCAAGTGCAAATAATTTCAACAAGTAGTGGAACGGTGTGGCTACCATGTACAATGACCAACCAGAGTGGGCATGTGCCACTTACCATGACTGAATATTTTTACTATGTGAGGTTAACGTTGACAACCCATACTATGGGCCACGAACTGTCAGAGGGGGGAACAATGGGTTCGGAACACCAAGTATCACATAGCAAGCACAAGGGGCTTCAATACGTTGTGGCACGGTTTGGAGACCATGCACGATGACCAACCAAAGTAGGCATATGTCACAGACCATGACCACTAATGTCACAAAGTGTGGTAAATTTTGACAACTCATAACACGAGTCACAAATGGTCAGGGTGGAAGATAATGGTTTGTGAATACTAGTTATCTACTAGCAAGTACAAATACCTTCAATATGAAGTGGCACAATGTGGATTCAATGCACAGTGACCAACCAAAGTATGCAGATGTCACTAAACATGACGAAAGAATTTCACTTCATGTGGTCAACGTTGAAAACGCATAACACGAGTCACAAATGGTCAGAGGGGAAAACAATGGATTGGAAACAATAGTTATCAACCAGGAAGTACGAAGACCTTCAAGAAGGAGTGGCACGGTATGGCTAGTGTACACAGTGACCAACCAAAGGATGCATACGTCACTGACTAGGACCAAAGAGGTCCAGTATGTGTTGTCAACATTAACAGCTCATAACACGAGTCACAAATGGTCAGAGGGAGAGACAATGGTTTGGGAAGCCTATGTATTGAATAGAAAGGACAAAGAACTTCAATACGTAGTGGCACGGTGTGGCTAACATGCACACCAAACAACCAAAATAGGCAGATGTCACTGATCATGACCACAGAATTTCAATATGGGTGGTCAACGTTGACCAACCATAACACGAGTCACAAACGGCCAGGACAGGAAACAATGCTTTGGGAATATCGGTTATCAACTACCAAGTACAACGACCTCCAGTCAGTAGTAGCACGGTGTGGCTACCATGTATAATGACCGGCCAAAGTAGGCATATGTACTGCCTTTGACCAAAGATATCTGCTGTGTGTGGTCAACGTTGACAACTCATAATACGAGTCACAAATGGTCAGAGGGGGAAACAATGGTTTGGGAACACCAAGTATCACATGGCAAGCACAAGGGGCTTCAATACGTTGTGGCAAGGTGTGGAGACCATGCACGATGACCAACCAAAGTAGGCATATGTCACTGACCATGACCAAGTAATGTCACTAAGTGTGGTAAACTTTGACAACTCACAACACGAGTCACAAATGGTCAGGGTGGAAGGTAATGCTTTGTGAATACTACTTATCTACTCGCAAGTACAAATACCTTCAATATGTAGTGGCACAATGTGGCTTCAATACACAGTGACCAACCAAAGTATGAATATGTCAGTAAACATGACGGACAAATTTCACTTCATGTGGTCAACGTTGAAAATGCATAACACGAGTCACAAATGGTCAGAGGGGAAAAAAATGGATTGGGAAGCCTATGTATTGGCTAGAAAGGAAAAAGAACTTCAATACGTAGTGGCATGGTGTGGCTAATATGCACACAAAACAATCAAACTAGGCATATGTCCCGGATCATGACCAGAGAATTTCAATATGGGTGGTCAACGTTGACCAACCATAACACAAGTCACAAACGGTCAGGGGAGGAAACAATGCTATGAGAATATCGGTTCTCAGCTGCCAAGTACACTGACCTTCAGTCAGTAGTAGCGCGGTGTGGCTACCTTGCACAATGACCAACCAAAGTAGGCATGTTTAATGCCTTTGACCAAAGAAATCCGTTGTGTGTGGTCCACGTTGACACCTCATGATACGAGTCACAAATGGTCACAGGGGGAAACAATGGTTTGGGAACATCACGTATCACATAGCAAGCACAAGGGGCTTCAATACGTTGTGGCACTGTGTGGGGACCATGCACGGTGACCAACCAAAGTAGGCATATGTCACTGACCATGACCAAATAATGTCACTAAGTGTGGTAAACTTTGACAACTCACAACACGAGTCACAAATGGTCAAGGTGGAAGGTAATGGGTTGTGAATACTAGTTATCTACTAGCAAGTACAAATGCCTTTAATATGTAGTGGCATAATGTGGCTTCCATGCACAGTGACCACCCAAAGAATGCATATGTCACTGACCATGACGAAAGATTTTTACTTCATGTGGTCAACATTGAAAACGCATAACACAAGTCACAAATGGTCAGAGGGGAAAACAATGGGTTGGGAACACTAGTTATCAGCTAGGAAGTACAAAGACCTTCAATAAGTAGTGGCGCGGTATGGCTAGCGTGCACAGTCACCAACCAAAGGATGCATACGTCAGTGACTACGACCGAATAAGTCCACTATGTGTGGTCAACGTTGACAACTCATAACACGATTCACAAATGGTCAGAGGGAAAGAAAATGGTTTGGGAAGCCTTTGTTTTGACTAGAAAGGACAAAGAACTTCGATACGTAGTGGCACGGTGTGGCTAATATGCACACCAAAGAACCAAACTAGGCATATGTCACAAATCATGACCACATAATTTCAATATGGGTGGTCAGCGTTGACCAACCATAACACGAGTCACAAACGGTCAGGACAGGAAACAATGCTATGGGAATATCGGTTCTTAACTACCAAGTACAACGACCTTCGTTCAGTAGTAGCACGGTGTGGCTACCATGTATAATGTCCGACCAAAGTAGGCATATGTACTGCCTTTGACCAAAGAAATCCGCTGTGTGTGGTCAACGTTGACAACTCATTATACAAGTCACAAATGGTCAGAGGGGGGAACAATGGTTTGGGAACACCAAGTATCACATAGCAAGCACAAGGGGCTTCAATACGTTGTGGCACGGTGTGGAGACCATGCACGATGACCAACCAAAGTAGGCATATGTCACTGACCATGACCAAATAATGTCAATAAGTGTGGTAAACTTTGACAACTCACAACACGAGTCACAAATGGTCAGGGTGGAAGGTAATGGTTTGTGAATACTAGTTATCTACTAGCAAGTACAAATACCTTCAATATGTAGTCGCACAATGTGGCTTCAATGCACAGTGACCAACCAAAGTATGCATATGTCACTAACCATGGCGAACAAATTTCACTTCATGTGGTCAACGTTGAAAACGCATAACACGAGTCACAAATGGTCAGAGGGAAAAACAATGGATTGGAAAGCCTATGTATTGGCTAGAAAGGACAAAGAACTTCAATACGTAGTGGCACGGTGTGGCCAATATGCACACCAAACAATCAAACTAGGCATGTGTCACTGATCATGACCACATAACTTCAATATGGGTGGTCAAGGTTGACCAACCATAACACGAGTCAGAAACGGTCAGGAGAGGAAACAATGCTATGAGAATATCGGTTCCCAACTACCAAGTACAATGACCTTCAGTCAGTAGTAGCGCGGTGGGGTAACATGCACAATGAGCAACCAAAGTAGGCATATTTAATGCCTTTGACAAAAGAAATCCGCTGTGTGTGGTCCACCTTGACCACTCATAATACGAGTCACAAATGGTCAGAGGGGGAAACAATGGTTTGGGAACACCATGTATCACATAGCAAGCACAAGGGGCTTCAATACGTTGTGGCATGGTGTGGGGACCATGCACGATGACCGACCAAAGTAGGCATATGTCACTGACCATGACCAAATAGTGTCACTAAGTGTGGTAATCTTTGACAACTCACAACACGAGTCACAAATGGTCAGGGTGGAAGGTAATGGTTTGTGAATACTAGTTATCTACTAGCAAGTATAAGTACCTTCAATATGTAGTGGCTCAATGTGGCTTCAATGCACAGTGACCACCCAAAGTATGCATATGTCACTGACCATGACGAAAGAATTTCACTTCATGTGGTCAACGTTGAAAACGCATAACACGAGTCACAAATGGCCAGAGGGGAAAGCATTGGGTTGGGAACACTAGTTATCAACTAGGAAGTACATAGACCTTCAACAAGCAGTGGCACGGTATGGCTAGCGTGCACAGCGACCAACCAAAGGATGCATACGTCACTGACTACGACCGAATACGTCCACTATGTGTGGTCAACATTGACAACTCATAACGCCAGTCCCAAATGGTCAGAGGGAGAGACAATGGTTTGGGAAGCATATGTATTGACTTGAAAGGACAAAGAAATTCAATACGTAGTGGCACGGAGTGGCTAATTTGCACACCAAACAATCCAACTTGGCATATGTCACTGATCATGACCACATAATTTCAATATGGGTGGTCAACGCTGACCAACCATAACACGAGTCACAAACGGTAAGAAGAGAAAACAATGCTATGAGAATATCAGTTCTCAACCACTAAGTACAATGACCTTCAGTCAGTAGTAGCATGGTGTGCCTACCATGCACAATGACCGACCAGAGTAGGCATATGTACTGCCTTTGACCAGAGAAATCCGCTGTGTGTGGTCAACGTTGACAATTCATAATACGAGTCACAAATGGTCAGCTGGGGGAAACAATGGTTTGGGAATTCTTGGTATCGACTAGCAAGTACAAAGACCTTCGATAAGTGGTAGCACGGTATGGCTACATGCACAATGACCAACCAAAATATTCTTGTGTCATTGAATATCATAAAAAGAGTTTCACTGTGTATTGTAAACTTTCCTTCTTACGGCTGGTCAATCGCAGCAATCGTTGAGAGGTTATTCAAGCTCGAGGTTGCAAAATTCAAAACTTAGTATGCGTCAATTGTTTATGAATAAACTGAAATTGTTATCATTCATACATTTGAAAACTACCCTCTAATCTTACACCCCCTTATTTTATGCCATTTACCCATAGGAAGCCTTATAATGTCATTTGGACAACATATGAACACCTTGTGAGTTAGCTTAGTGCTTATAAAGTTAGATTCTGGAGCGATAGGTCCTGGTTTAAATCCTCGTACGCGCAATATAGAATAGGCTCGCGACCGGGGGTGGGTGGGGGGGGGGGGGGGGCTTGTTGTGCTACCTCAACTCTACCTTTGAGCCTAAGCCATGGGGGGGTAGGGAGGGTGTCATAATGCGGTCGCAAATCTGTCCTCCAGGTCGTCCACGGAACATCCCTCTAGGGGGGTGGGAGGGAGTATTGCAGTGAAGGCACCTACGCGTAACAAGTAAACAAAAACCAACCTGGTGTCAAAGGGAGAAACCTTTTGCTATTTATTGAAAAGCAAGTGCAAATAATTTCAACAAGTAATGGAACGGTGTGGCTACCATGTACAATGACCAACCAGATGAGGCATGTGCCACTTACCATGACCAAATAACTTTACTATGTGTGGTTAACGTTCACAACCCATACTATGGGCCACGAATTGTCAGAGGGGATAACAATGGGTTGGGAACACCAAGTATCACATAGCAAGCACAAGGGTCAGGGTGGAACTCATAACACGAGTCACAAATGGTCAGGGTGGAAGATAATGGTTTGTGAATACTAGTTATATACTAGCAAATACAAATACATTCAATATGTCGTGGCATAATGTGGCTTCAATGCACAGTGACCAACCAAAGTATGCATATGCCACTGAAAAATCGTCAGAGGGGAAAACAATGGATTGGAAACACTAGTTTTCAACTAGGAAGTACAAAGATCTTCAACAAGCAGTGGCACGGTATGGCTAGCGTGCATAGTGACCAACCAAAGGATGCATACGTCACTGACTACAACCGAATAAGTCCACTATGTGTGGTCAACATTGACAACTCATAACACTAGTCACAAATGGTCAGAGGGAGGGACAATGGTTTGGGAAGCCTATGTATGGACTAGAAAGGACAAAGAACTTCAATACGTAGTGGCACGGTGTGGCTAATATGCACACCAAACAACCAAAATAGGCAGATGTCACTGATCATGATCACAGAATTTCAGTATGGTTGGTCAACGTTGACCAACCATAACACGAGTCACAAACGGTCAGGAGAGGAAACAATGGTATGAGAATATCGGTTTTCAACTACCAAGTACAATGACCTTCAGTCAGTAGTAGCGCGGTGTGGCTACCATGCACAATGACCGACCAAAGTAGGCATATTTACTGCCTTTGACCAAAGGAATTCACTGTGTGTGGTCCATGTTGACAGCTCATAATACGAGTCACAAATGGTCAGAGGGGGAAACAATGGTTTGGGAACACCACATATCACATAGCAAGAACAAGGTGCTTCAATACGTTGTGGCACAGTGTGGGGACCATGCACGATGACCAACCAAAGTAGGCATATGTTACTGACCATGACCAAATAATTTCAGTAAGTGTGGTAAACTTTGACAACTCACAACACGAGTCAAAAATGGTCAGGGTGGAAGGTAATGGTTTATGAATTCTAGTTATCTACTAGCAAGTACAAACACCTTCAATATGTAGTGGCACAATGTGGCTTCAATGCACAGTGACCACCCAAAGTATGCATATGTCACTGACCATGACGAAAGAATTTCACTTCATGTGGTCAACGTTGAAAACGCATAACACGAGTCACAAATGGTCAGAGGGGAAAACAATGGGTTGGGAACACTAGTTATCAACTAGAAAGTACAAAGACCTTCAACAAGCAGTGGCACGGTATGGCTAGCGTGCACAGTGACCAACCAAAGGATGCATACGTCACTAACTACAACCGAATAAGTCCACTGTGTGTGGTCAACATTGACAACTCATAACACCAGTCACAAATGGTCAGAGGGAGAGAAAATGGTTTGGGAAGCCTATGTATTGACTAGAAAGGACAAAGAACTTCAATACGTAGTGGCACGGTGTGGCTAACATGCACACCAAACAACTAAAGTAGGCATATCTCACTGATCATGACCACATAATTTCAATAAGGGTGGTCAACGTTGACCAACTATAACACAAGTCACAAACGGTCAGGACAGGAAACAATGCTCTGGGAATATCGGTTCTCAACTACCAAGTACAACGACCTTCATTCAGTAGTAGCACGGTGTGGCTACCATGTACAATGACCGACCAAAGTAGGCATATGTACTGCCTTTGACCAAAGAAATCCGCTTTGTGTGGTCAACGTTGACAACTCATAATACAAGTCACAAATGGTCAGAGGGGGAAACATTGGTTTGGGAACACCAAGTACCAAATAGCAAGCACAAGGGGCTTCACTACGTTGTGGCACGGTGTGGAGACCATGCACGATGACCAACCAAAAAAAAAAATATCTTACTGACCATGACCAAATAATGTCAATAAGTGTGGTAAACTTTGACAACTCACAACACGAGTCACAAATGGTCAGGGTAGAAGGTAATGGTTTGTGAATACTAGTTATCTACTAGCAAGTACAAATACCTTCAATATGTAGTGGCACAATGTGGCTTCAATGCACAATGACCAACCAAATCATGCATATGTCACTGAACATGAGAAAAGAATTTCACTTAATGTGGTCAACGTTCAAAACGCATAACACGAGTCACAAATGGTCAAAGGGGGAAACAATGGATTGTAAACACTAGTTATTAACTAGGAAGTACAAAGACCTTGAAGAAGCAGTGGCACGGTATGGCCAGCGTGCACAGTGACCAACCAAATGATGCATACATCACTGACAACGACCGAATAAGTCCACTATGTGTGGTCAACATTGACAACTCATAACACGAGTCACAAATGGTCAGAGGGAGAGACAATGGTTTCGGAAGCCTATGTATTGACTAGAAAGGACAAAGAACTTTAATGCGTAGTGGCACGGTGTGGCTAATATGCACACCAAACAACCAAACTAGGCATATGTCACTGATCATGACTACAGAATTCCAATATGGGTGGCCAGCGTTGACCAACCATAACACAAAACACAAACGGTCAGGACAGGAAACAATGCTATGGGAATATCTGTTCTCAAGTACCAAGTACAACGACCTTAAGTCAGTAGTAGCACAGTGTGGCTACCATGCACAATGACTGACCAAAGTAGGCATATGTACTGCCTTTGACCAAAGAAATCCGCTTTGTGTGGTCAACGTTGACAACTCATCATACGAGTCACAAATGGTTAGAGGGGAAAACAATGGTTTGGGAACACCAAGTATCACATAGCAAGCACAAGGGGCTTCAATACGTTGTCGCACAGTGTGGAGACCATGCACGATGACCAACCAAAGTAGGCATATGTCACTGACCATGACCAAGTAATGTCACTAAGTGTGGTAAACTTTGACAACTCACAACACGAGTCACAAATGGCCAGGGTGGAAGATAATGGTTTGTGAATACTAGTTATCTACTAGCAAGTACAAATACCTTCAATATGTAGTGGCACAATGTGGCTTCAATACACATTGACCAACCAAAGTATGCATATGTCACTAACCATGACGGACAAATTTCACTTCATGTGGTCAACGTTGAAAACGCATAACATGAGTCACAAATGGTCAGAGGGGAAAACAATGGATTGGGAAGCCTATGTATTGGCTAGAAGGGCAAAGAACTTCAATACGTAGTTGCATAGTGTGGCTAATATGCACACCAAACAATCAAACTAGGCATATGTCATTGATCATGACCAGAGAAATTCAATATGGGTGGTCAACGTTGACCAATCATAACACGAGTCACAAACGGTCAGGAGAGGAAACAATGCTATGAGAATATCGGTTCTCAACTACCAAGTACAATGACCTTCAGTCAGTAGTAGCGCGATGTGGCTACCATGCACAATGACCAACCAAAGAAGGCATATTTACTGCCTTTGACCAAAGAAATCCGCTGTGTGGGGTCCATGTTGACAACTCATAATATGAGTCAGAGATGGTCAGAGGGGGAAACAATGGTTTGGGAACACCACATATCACACAGCAAGAACAAGGGGCTTCAATACGTTGTGGCACGGTGTGGGGACCATGCATGATGACCAACCAAAGTAGGCATATGTCACTGACCATGACGAAATAATGTCACTTAGTGCGGTAAACTTTGACAATTCACAACACGAGTCACAAATGGTCAGGGTGGAAGGTAATGGTTTGTGAATACTAGTTATCTACTAGCAAGTACAAATACCTTCAATATGTAGTAGCACAATGTGGCTTCAATGCACAGTGACCATCCAAAGTATGCATATTTAACTGACCATGACGAAAGAATTTTACTCCATGTGGTCAACGTTGAAAACGCATATGACGAGTCACAAATGGTCAGAGGGGAATACAATGGATTGGGAACACTAGTTATCAACTAGCAAGTACAAAGACCTTCAACAAGCAGTGGCACGGTATGGCTAGCGTGCACAGTGACCAACCAAAGGATGCATACGTCACTGACTACGACCAAATAAGTCCAGTATGTGTGGTCAACATTGACAACTCATAACACGAGTCACAAATGGTCAGAGGGAGAGAAAGTGGTTTGGGAAGCCTATGTATTGACTAGAAAGGACAAAGAACTTCAAAACATAGTGGCACGGTGTGGCCAATATGCACACCAAACAACCTAACTAGGCATATGTCATTGATCATGACCACATTATTTCAATATGGGTGGTCAACGTTGACCAACGATAACACGAGTCACAAACGGTCAGGACAAGAAACAATGCTATGGAAATACTGGTTCTCAACTACCAAGTACAACGACCTTTATGCAGTAGTAGAACGGTGTGGCTACCATGTACAATGACCGACCAAAGTAGGCATATGTACTGCCTTTGACCAAAGAAATCCGCTGTGTGTGGTCAACGTTGACAACTCATAATACAAGTCACAAATGATCAGAGGGGGAAACAGTGGTTTGGGAACACCAAGTAACACAAAGCAAGCACAAGGGGCTTCAATACGTTGTAACACGGTGTGGAGACCATGCACGATGACCAACCAAAGTAGGCATATGTCACTGGCCATGACCAAATAATGTCAGTAGGTGTGGTAAACTTTGACAACTCACAACACGAGTCACAAATGGTCAGGGTGGAAGGTAATGGTTTGTGAATACTAGTTATCTAATAGCAAGTACAAATACCTTGAATATGTAGTGGAACAATGTAGCTTCAATGCACAGTGACCAGCCAAAGTATGCATATGTTACTGAAAATGACGAACAAGTTTCACTTCATGTGGTCAACGTTCAAAACGCATACCACGAGTCACAAATGGTCAGAGGGAAAAACAATGGATTGGGAACACTAGTTATCAACCAGGAAGTATACAGACCTTCAACAAGCAGTGGCACGGTATGGCTAGCGTGCACAGTGACCAACTAAATGATGCATACGTCACTGACTACGACCGAATAAGTCCACTATGTGTGGTCAACATTGACAACTCATAACACGAGACACAAATGGTCAGAGGGAGAGACAATGGTTTGGGAAGCCTATGTATCGACTAGAAAGGACAAAGAACTTCAATACGTAGTGGAACGGTGTGGCTAATATGCACACCAAACAACCAAACTAGGCATATGTCACTGATCATGACCACAGAATTTCAACATGGGTGGTCAACGTTAACCAACCATAACACGAGTCACAAACGGGCAGGACAGGAAACAATGCTATGAGGAATAATGGTTCTCAACTACCAAGTACAACAACCTTAAGTCACTAGTAGCACGGTGTGGCTACCATGCACAATGACTGACCAAATTAGGCATATGTACTGCCTTTGACCAAAGAAATCCGTTGTGTGTGGTCAACGTTGACAACTCATAATACAATTCACAAATGGTCAGAGGGGGAAACAATGGTTTGGGAATACCAAGTATCACATAGCAAGTAGAGCGGGCTTCAATACGTTGTGGGACGGTGTGGAGACCATGCACGATGACCATCCAAAGTAGGCATATGTCACTGACCATGACCAAGTAATGTCACTGACCATGACCAAGTAATGTCACTAAGTGTGGTAAACATTGACAACTCACAACACGAGTCACAAATGGTCAGGGTGGGAGGTAATGGTTTGTGAATACTAGTTATCTACTAGCAAGTACAAATACCTTCAATATGTAGTGGCACAATGTGGCTTCAATGCACAGTGACCAACCAAAGTATGCATATGTCACTAACCATGACAAACAAATTTCACTTCATGTGGTTAAAGTTGAAAACGCATAACACGAGTCACAAATGGTCAGAGGGGAACATAATGTATTGGAAAGCCTATGTATTGGCCAGAAAGGACAAAGAACATCAATACGTAGTGGCACGGTGTGGCTAATATGCACACCAATCAATCAAACTAGGCATATGTCACTGATCATGACCAGCACATTTCAATATGGGTGGTCAACGTTGACCAACCATAAGACGAGTCACAAACGGTCAGGAGAGGAAACAATGCTATGAGAATATCGGTTCTCAACTACCAAGTACAATGACCTTCAGTCAGTAGTAGCGCGGTGTGGCTACCATGCACAATGACCAACCAAAGTAGGCATATTTACTGCCTTTGACCAAAACAATCCGCTGTGTGTGGTCCACGTTGACAACTCATAATACAAGTCACAAATGGTCAGAGGGGGAAACAATTGTTTGGGAACACCACGTATCACATAGCAAGCACAAGGGGCATCAATACGTTCTGGCACGGTGTGGGGACCATGCACGATGACCAACAAAAGAGGGCATATGTCACTGACCATGACCAAATAATGTCACTAAGTGTGGTAAACTTTGACAACGCACAACACGAGTCACAAATAGTCAGGGTGGAAGGTAATGGTTTGTGAATACTAGTCCTCTACTAGCAAGTACAAATACCTTCAATATGTAGTGGCACAATGTGGCTTCAATGCACGGTGACCAACCAAAGTATGCATATGTCACTAACCATGACGAACAATTTTTACTTCATGTGGTCAACGTTGAAAACGCATAACACGAGTCACAAATGGTCAGAGGGGCAAACAATGGATTGGGAAGCCTATGTATTGGCTAGAAAGGACAAAGAACTTCAATACGTAGTGGCACGGTGTGGCTAATATGCACACCAAACAATCAAAATAGGCATGTGTCACTGATCATGACCAGAGAATTTCAATATGGGTGGTCAACGTTGACCAACCATAACACGAGTCACAAACGGTCAGGAGAGGAAACAACGCTATGAGAATATCGGTTCTCAACTACCAAGTACAATGACCTTCAATCAGAAGTAGCGCGCTGAGGCTACCATGCACAATGACTGACCAAAGAAGGCATATTTACTGCCTTTGAGCAAAGAAATCCGCTGTGTGCGGTCCACGTTGACAACTCATAATACGAGTCACAAATGGTCAGAGGGGGAAACAATGGTTTGGGAACACCACGTATGAAATAGCAAGCACAAGGGGCTTCAATATGTTGTGGCATGGTGTGGGGACCATGCACGATGACCAACCAAAGTAGGCATATGTCACTGACCATGACCAAATAATGTCACAAAGTGTGGGAAACGTTTACAACTCACAACACGAGTCACAAATGGGCAGGGTGGAAGGTAATGGTTTGTGAATACTAGTCATCTACTAGCAAGTACAAATACCATCAATATGTAGTGGCACAATGTGGCTTCAATGCACAGTGACCACCCGAAGTATGCATATGTCACTGAACATGACGAAAGAGTTTCACTTCATGTGGTCAACGTTGAAAACGCATAACACGAGTCACAAATGGTCAGAGGGGAAAACAATGGCTTGGGAACACTAGTTATCAACTAGGAAGTACAAAGACCTTCAACAAGCAGTGGCACAATATGGCTGGCGTGCACAGGTTCCAACCATAGGATGCATACGTCACTGACTACGACTGAATAAGTCCACTATGTGTGGTCAACATTGACAACTCAGAACACGAGTCAAAAAAGGTCAGAGGGAGAGAAAATGGTTTGGAAAGCCTATGTATTGACTAGAAAAGACAAAGAACTTCAATACGTAGTGGCACGGTGTGGCTAATATGCACCCCAAACAACCAAGCTAGGCATATGTCACTGATCATGACCACATAACTTCAATATGGGTGGTCAACTTTGACCAACCATAACACGAGTCACAAACGGTCAGGACAGGAAACAACGATATTGAAATATCGGTTCTCAAGTACCAAGTACAACGACCTTCATTCAGTAGTAGCACAGTGTTGCTACAATGTACAATGACTGGCCAAAGTAGGCATATGTACTGCCTTTGACCAAATAAATCCGCCGTCTGTGGTCAACGTTGACAACTCATAATACGAGTCACAAGTGGTCAGAGGGGGAAAAAATTGTTTGGGAACACCAAGTATCACATAGCAAGCACAAGGGCCTTCAATACGTTGTGGCACGGTGTGGAGACCATGCACGATGACCAACCAAAGCAGGCATATGTCATTGACCATGACCAAATAATGTCACTAAATGTGGTAAACTTTGACAACTCACAACAAGAGTCACAAATGGTCAGGGTGGAAGGTAATGGTTTGTGAATACTAGTTATCTACTAGCAAGTACAAAAACCTTCGATGTGTAGTGGCACAATGTGGCTTCAATGCACGGTGACCAACCAAAGTATGCACATGTCACTAACCATGACAAACAAATTTCACTTCATGTGGTCAACGTTCAAAACGCATAACACGAGTCACAAATGGTCAGAGGGGAAAACAATGGATTGGGAAGCCTATGTATTGAGTAGAAAGGACACAGAACTTCAATACATAGTGGCACGGTGTGGCTAATATGCACACCAAACAATCAAACTAGGCATATGTCACTGATCATGACTAGAGAGTTTCAATATGGGTGGTCAACGCTAACCAACCATAACACGAGTCACAAACGGTCAGAACAGGAAACAATGCTATAGGAATATCGGTTCTCAACTACCAAGTACAACGACCTTTTGTCAGTAGTAGCACGGTGTGGCTACCATGCAGAATGACCGACCAAAGTAGGCATATGTACTGCCTTTGACCAAAGAAATCCGCTGTGTGTGGTCAACATTGACAACTCATAATACGAGTCACAAATGGTCAGAGGGGGAAACAATGGTTTGGGAACACCACGTATCACATAGCAAGCACAAGGGGCTTCAATACGTTGTGGCAC
>SZWC01005040.1:136997-162287 GCA_023375785.1 Penium margaritaceum | reverse complement strand
CTATATCTATATCTATATCTATATCTATATCTATATCTATATCTATATCTATATCTATATCTATATCTATATCTATATCTATATCTATATCTATATCTATATCTGTATCAATATCTATATCTATTTCCATATCTATATCTATATCTTGATCTATGTATATCCATATGTGTATCTATATCCTTTTCTATGGCAACATTCATATATATTTACATCCATATCTATTTTTTCTATATCTTTGTATATGTCGGTGTATATCTATATCTTTGTCTATATGTAAAATGTGTCTTTATCCGTATCTTTATCTTGACCTATATCTATCTATCAATTCAAATACATGGTTCTGTCTTTCCTGTCAAATACAAATCTTTCAAGTTATAGTTTTCACTACTTTAAATTGAGAATAAATTTTTAAGTTATATTTTCAATAATCATGAAAATCGTATCAATTCAAGTATTGCGTTATTGAAAATTATAAATTCTCATTAAATGATATTATTTTCATGATCCATTTCTTCATATTGAAGAGAATATGAACTTGGTTTTAATAATTATTTTGATTCCTTTAAATAATCCTTCATTTTGTACAAATGCTTTATTTAGATTGATAATTTCATGTTTTTTACAATATCTCATAATTGAATCATTGGATACCGGGTTTCTAGTCATACATGCATGAAGTTGCCTTCTTTTGTCGTTTCTATTGCACTTTTTTTGTATTGTGTATCTCTGATGGAAAAGTTTACACATTGAAATTCATTTTTCTTCCTTTTGTTGTTCTTTACGCATTGCCTTCTGGGAGGCTGTCACGTTTTTGGGGACGGACTCGTATTTGACCCATGGCCTTGTTGAGGACGGATGTATGGATGTTCAGGCGTATTCGCCGCCTTTGTTTGAAGCGGTCCTCTTTTTGTCGCTAAGCTGGATCGTGGCACCAGTTTTTATCTGTCGCTATGTTCTGGTTGCTTTCGAATAGCAAGGTTTGCGCACGTCCTTGATGTTTACCCTTCTGGAGACATCGTGTACGCGCGGGGCCCTTTGCCTCTCGTGCCGAAAGATGACCGATTTCGCCTGATTAGGCACGCGTAGAAAGGCCCCCTTTATTAGCACGTTTGTATGCACACGTTCCGGTTAGCGTGCGATGATTATGTCTTCACTGATCTTTGGTGATGGCCGGGAGGGTTTTCCCCTTCCAGTCGACCGATAGCATATCCTGGTCCTCTGCACTTTCGTACGTCCAGATGAAACTCTTGCTACCCATGCTTATCTGAGCGAGTTCCACACAGCAAACACGTAACTAAAGACTTGTCGTCGATCGGCCCTCAGGGCTGTCAATCGACGTGGGAATTGTTAGAAGCTAAATGTGCGCATATCTGCTTGGTAGCGTGGAGTTCCCATGATACGATCGACGTACGTCCTGAGCGCTCAATTAGTCAATATCCGATTACAAGCCCGCATACCCTAGAGCCCAGGTTCGGAAAGAGCACAGCGGTATCCTGAAGCGTTTAAGCAACAAGTTCAGTTTGGCGATAACCAGCCGACGTGCTCAACCCCTTGCAGTACACCAAAAGCAAAAAGGATATTTAGATGCCTCCCCGTTGACGAATCTACCATCAACGGTAAACAGTGCCACAGGGTGCAGCAATTCCTGTCATTGCGGCCACATGCATTGAAGGAAGTCAATAAACTAAGGACTCGTTTTGATGGCACCAAACGGCCTTTATATAGCCACACAAACCGTCAAGGAACCCAAATGGACGTTTGGATAACTAAACTACCATGCAGAAGATATTTAGTTTTCAAGTTTCATATGTGCTTCATTTGTTACCAACTCGTCTTAGGGAATCCTCGCCCAATGACGAAACTAGAATGTCAGAACAAGTACGCGACATGGACCGCTCAAAAGACTCGAGAGGAAAAAAATCCGAATTCAATAAGAATCTACAAAGCAACTCTTATGATGAGAAATGATTGTAGCCTTCGTTGACAACACAAGCTTTCTTGGTCAACAGCACAACGTCATTATGTGGCTAGAAAAAACAAGTCACGAGGGTCGTGTGGTGACATCCTAATCATCCCGAATTCATCACAATTTCTTGGGCCTTCGACTTGGAGGCATGGTCAGATACGTGATTTCACCCGGCGAAACCCGGACGAAAGAATCCTCTACATTGGATTGAATCATACATCGTACTGCTTAAAAGACACTAGAAAAACTGACTTGCTGACTTATTGCTTTTCTTCTCAATGCCCCAATTGAAGTATCATTCAAAGGTAGAAACTACGCCCACAAAGACCTCAACTTACCAAAATCACCTCTACGTATCATCGATTGATACAACCTCAAAAACTCTTTCTCAACCTCGCCCATCTGACCACGACATACAAGTATCATAACAAAAATTTCACATACATATACAAGGACAATTTATCTTTGGTCTCTAAGCGAATGGTAGTTGCATGTAGTGATTTCTCATATCTAAGTAATCTAACTGAGAAGTGATTTTTTCTTCTTTAACAATGACAAAACTACATGAGAAAAACATGATATTTGTGCTATTTTCTTGCACGCAACGACCAAAAACCTCAAATTTGCTGGTAGCACAAACTTTCTTAGGATCTAGTAAATAATTCCCATAGCAAAATACGGATGGGAAACCCTCCATTTATCTTCCTCCTCAGATCCTTGACATTTTTCCTAGATTTCATGAAGAAACACACCTGTTAGGAATATTATCATGACATCATAAAATTGGTTTTTGGGGTTACTACTATTCACATTTTGCTCCATTGTGGCCAACTTCGATTCAAAGGCCTTTTAAAGGCCTAGACTCCTTTTGAAACAATTAAATGAATTACTAGAACATTTATATGAAACAATCTCCATCATGTGGAAAAATAAAATACGAGTTTATGCATGTTAAGGACAAAAACATGCACAAACGCTTGGTAGAATGTATGGACGTTTCGATTAACTCGACCAGCTTAGCAAATCAGAATTCAATTATCAACAAAATGGCAATTCTAAGAAATTAACAAATAAATAAAAGCTTTTGAGGTTAAAGCAACACCCTATAAACAAAACATCAAAGTTGTTTAAATAGTGCATAGTCTAGTACAAGAAATAATTGGATAATGTTTAAGCCTACCAACATAAGAGATGCTTTACATTAGTTGTTATGACTGTTTGAACCATAACCAACGACAAAGAAGTGGGAAGCATTGGACTACTGACTACAATGCAACAGGTTTGATGACAAAGAATAAGGATCGCTAATGATAGTACCAACTAGAGCAACAATACAAAAATTTGGCCACTTTTCATGAATTCAGATAAGAACGTACCATTATACAGAAACCATGTATCTACCGTGAAGAAACTTAAACAGCCGTGGGTGAAAGCACAATTGGACACAAGATTTATTACACGTTGTAAGTACGAATATATGTGAAGGAAACATACATTGCACAAAGATTTGTACACAGATTCCCATGCACATACTTGTATATCACCTTAAATCTGGAAACCAGTCACATAGCTAACTTAGTTGTTGAAGTTGTACAACTAGAGTAGCACACCAAGTGTTGGGGAAGGACTTGGATGTAGCTGAACCATAGGAAGAACACCATGGATGCTTCCGTACTAAGGAACCTCATTGATGATTTGCTCTCTACATTTACAAGGTCCAAGTGTGAGAGGAAAAACTTGGAGAACTAGAGAGATAATCTTTGAATGAAAAATGAGTGCATGATGGTAAACTCTGTGTGTTGAAAAATTTAAGGCATGTTGACTGAGTGTATTGGCAACTCTTAAGTAGGGCAAGGAGACCTTCTCAAATGGTCCTTTTCTAAGGTGTTGCTGAGAATTGATTAACTACTTGAAAGGCTACATAACCATCTAGGCCAACTGAAGGTTCACTTGGTGGCTTTTGGGTCCCTTGGAAGCTAAGGGGACACCAGTAGTTAAAGGGTTACCTAGAATATGAAGGGTCACCAGTAGGTTGAGGAAACACAACTTAAGGGTCACTAGCCAACTTTCATAAGTTACACCCAGCCGCTGAAACGGAATTTTCTCAACAACCCCCCTAGCTGAAGATGGTCGAGCACGTCAGAGGCTGAGGAAATATTTGACGGACATTTTCAGTGGTGAAGGTGTTGATGTTGAGAAGGTTTGTTTAGGTAGAAGGCAACCTGGAGCTGTGAAGGAGTGCTTGGTTATAGAAGGAGATGATGTAGTCTATAACATTTCTATCAGGCATGGTTGACAATTTTCCCACTCAACAAATCATTCAATGGATGTCGTGTCGTTCCTCTGTGGGTCCTTTTAAAAATGAACGTTTTTTCTTGTGGATGATAAGGTTTTTCAAATACTTGTAGCAAAAGCAGAATTGATGGGGACATAAAAATTACCTATTATGGTTACTAATATGAATAAAAGGAATGGTGAAGTTACTAAGAGATTTTTCTTTTACAGCAAATTCCCCCCCTTGTTGGATTGGATTTTGCGATGCAATAGAGGGGGTTATGATAAATGGTACCCTATCCCCCTCACTCTGTAGTATTGGGAGATACCACAAGTTTTTCATTTTCGTAGAGACTATAGATTATGCAACGTCTGCTGAAGTTGTAGGGAAGGACAAAAAATCCATTCAAGGGGGAAATCAAGCAAACAATCCTTGCAAGAGCAGCCGGCCCCTAGCTAACGTGTGATCAATTTCTTCAATCGCTAGCACTTGAAGGGCCACCCGGTGGTTCACGACCGTTTGATTGCTTGCTAAATCAAAAATATGAATGGTGAAAGAAACCCTACCTCTAATAGAAACCGCAACCGCACCAACTTCCAGTTGGGTTCTTTTTTCAATCATGCCTTTGAGGAAAGTTGTCAAAACACTTTCCCTGGTGTACGTAATATGAACTATCATGAGGTGGATGTGAAATGGTCTGAAGTTCTAATTCTGTGCATTTTTCTGTAGGAAGAGGTTGAGAGTTACAAGAAACCTCCAAAAAAGGTTTGTGGCAATTCCCACTTCGAATAAAGAAGTGCCAAGAGACTCGTATTGAGGTGTTGAATCCACCAAGAATGCTAGAGGGGACTTTGGTGGTGTCATATGCCCCAAATAGCCTCCAAATTTCCGACCATCAAGTTCCTGGGACCTGAATCTATTTCAAAAAGGCTTTGCAGCCGTGTGATGATGGTGTTTCTCATATTTTCTAGAATTTTTGTGAAGGAGAGTCGCTTCTGTCCCAAGTATGCAAGAGGTTATGTGCATTCGCTTGCGACCAAAGCTTGACTTTGAAAGTCCCACAACAGTGTACTTGGAGCTTTGTACACAAATGATCAACATGGTTAAAGAAAGCGTGCTTATCTTTGTAGCGAATTTTTTTGAGGACGTCTGTGAATTGCTTCTCTCGGCAAACCAAAGGAAGGGTCACAGTACTATGAAAGACCTTAAAACAAACCAAAACAATTTATGCTGAAATGCATGGTAAGGCCATTAAATTTTGTTGATTTGACAAGGATGGCTATCCACTAGTTGTCCATAAAACAGGTGTATGTCCTCTTTTAGGAGAACCAACTCCTTTGAGAATGTTCTTCAGGTAGATAACCTCTTATTTTGCTTCGTAACTACCACAAATTCTATTTTGGTGTTGGTATATGTGACTTTGATTTCTTATTTACTAGAGTAACAAATCATGCCTCCTTCAAGTAGGTATATGTTACCTGTGATGCTACACCAGTCATCACACTGTCCATAAAGTTAAGCCGTGCTATAGCATTGAACTTGGAGAGATGTGTTCATGCCGTAAACAAGTTCTACAGTGAATGTTGCTTTTAAGTATCGTACGGTGCAGGTCGATTCCTTGCACTTTCCTTATGGAATGGTCTTGCTCTAAGATGCAAGGCATCCGACCGCAAATTATAGGTCAGGTCGGGGACAACGTGTTGCTTCCATGAGATATCCCAAGTGCATAGGTTTTCTCATCAATCAAGCCTCTGTTACATTTTTGCAACAATCAGTTGTAGTGAAAGTGACGTGTTTTAAATATTCTTTCCTATGTTGAAGCATCTGATGTATATTTTAGTGTATGTTTGTTGTTGTAGACTAGCGGTGCATGCTTTGTGATCACCATTGATGTTTATGCTAAGGTAGAAACTCAAGTCAGGCATTACTTTCATGTTAACTCCTACAGCCATTACAGTTTCTATTAGTGTTGTATTGTCTTAATTGGGTTTGATGATGCAAATATCAACATATACTTGGGCATTCCATTCTGGTAAGGATGTTCCAAATTTTTTATGTAAAAAGAGACAATAATTCTGAAATGAGGGGTTGAAGCCGAGGTTTTTGAGGATTGTGCAACGTTTTCTATACCAGAGAAGGGGGCATGTTTTTTGGCCCATAAATGTTTTTATCACCTTGCAAGCTTGCGCAGTTCCATAGTTACATCTCTTAGGTTATTTCATATAATTTTTCATGTCCATCTTGTCGTTGAAAATGCGTTGTTGACATCAAGTTGAAACCTTTACCAATCATTTAGTGCTACAAGGGAGATAATTATTTGATTTGTTCTATAGTGGCTCTATAGAGCATGTGTCAAAGAATATCTTTTTTGAATCTGGGTGAAGCCTTTGGAAAATAGAAGAGCCTTAAACTTATCAAGGCTACCATCTACTTTTTTCTTCACAAAAAAAACCCATTGAACTCCAACATTTGGTTGTCTAGGGGGATGTTTAATAAGATCCCAAGTGCCTTTGCTTATGAGGCTGTTCTGTTTTGCAACGAGTGCCTATCTCCATCTTTCTATGTGGGGCCTTGAAAGAGCTTCATTGATATTCGAAGGTTCTGAGGGTAGATCTCTTGCAGTTGTGAGGCAACAGGTCATTTAATGAGGAAGCATGCATACATGAAAAGTGCATTCTGTAAGAGATGTTCTTGGTGATGCTATATCAATATTTTTGCGTTGTTTTACTAGGCTTTGGAAGTACTTAAAGTCCATATTTTGTTGGTTGGTGGATGGCTCTTTTAGCCTCCCCACATCGCTCCCATCATGGATCTCCTCAACCAGAAGGGTCACATTTGACTTATTGCAACTTCCTTGTGGCGTGCGAGGCAATGGATTTTACAATCTATTGCAACGGATTCTACCATCTTCATTACCACATTATCCAACTCATACTACACTTTGGTGAGTTCCTCCTTTACCATCTTTGTTCAGAATTGTTGTTAGTGGAGAGAGGTTGTCTTAGACATAATTGCGTTTACTTTTTTACATGTCTTGTAAGTAAGAATTTTGTAAAATAAAAAATCAATGCATGGAGATTTCTTAGAAGAGATAGCCCTTTTGATTGTCACTCTACACAATGTAAATTCTCCAGGCAACTTTGTTGTCTAATTTATGCCATCTATTTTTGGGGAGATGGTAGATATTCATCAATATGGATGTTCAAAGGATATTCATGTCACGCTTCTTATTCTGCCATGTTGTGTATGGAGTTGTAGCTTAAAGGCTGGCAGTCAAGAGTTGATTTCAAACCATGATGCTCATTGGAGTTCTTCGAGGAAAAAATTGCTTTGGCATTATTCTAAGAGGAGGCCTTGACCTTCCGTTTGATTGTGGGGTGTAAGGTGTTGAAATTTGATGTTAGATTCCTTACTCTTGGAGTAATGCAACAAAGTTGTTGCTGGTTAATCTGCAAGCATTCTTTGAACACAGTGGCTTTGTCATGCCTTCTCATTAAACTTGTGGGAACCACTCACAAAAGGACTCAAGGAATGCATCACGTTTGACGAGTGGATATGTCCAAATATAATTTGAAGCATTGACATACAAATAAAATACTTGTCTTAACAGGTAGATTCATAGAATAGTTTACAAATGTCCATGTGGAACAGGTGGAGCTTTTGGGAGATGTTTGCTTTTGCTGTCAAAGACATTACATGCCACCTTTGATTTGATGTAGGGTCCATAAGAATGTCCATGTTCGTCTTTGGCAATGGTGAGTCAAGTTACAAGGTTATTAGAAAGCAATTATTAAAGCTTTTGGTCGTCAATTTGTAAAACTCGAAGGTTCTAACGTTCTTGAATTCTTGAATTTTGCAGAGACATGCTGACAATTGGTAATACAGGTTGATGCACAAGATGAGGTTGAAGATGAATTTAAATGATGATATTGTTGTATAGTTATCCTTCTGCCGTTGATTCCCCTCTGGTTGTGTTTATGTAAAGCTACATATCAATTTTGTGGAATCGTAATCCTTTTCTCATAAGCTTTCCCATGGAAATAAGGTTTGTTGAGATGGCATGGATATGAAGGACATCTTTAATGGTGACGTCAATATTCTTGTGAGCACAAGCCTTGAGGTATCCCACATCATTGATCCATGTGTTTCCATGTTTCACACCATAACCAAGGTGATTTTTGGAAGGGTGAAAGGTTGTGCGGAGTGCTAGAATCATAAATGTTATGTTCATTGTTGCCACTTTCAATGTAGAAGATGTCTAGATGCCAGTTTAACTACTTTCTATTTGAGTCAGAGAGGTTCAGGAAACAAGAGGAACTGCACCTTTGTCCCACATCATTAAACTTGTCCTTTGCATGGTTGGGGTAGTCCTCCTCCTTCTCCTTTTCATCGTGTCTTTTTGCTACTTGAGACGTGAAGAAATTACTACAAAATGTTAGGTCCTCTTTGTTTTCGTTGTACAAGCCTTGGAATTTAGATACCATCTCTTCTTTGTTAATGTCCCTATTACATGCAGTAGTCCTTTTCATTGTTCTCGTTCTTGTTGCAATATCTGCATGTGATTGCAAAATGTTGACCCAAGTTTTGGGGAGTTGGGTTAAGGGCAGAAATATCCGGTGATACGCACTAGAATGTTGATGAGGAAATTTAGGAGTAGCTCCGTGATCTACGAAGTGAGAGGCCAAGAATGAGTCCTCATTCACTTTGGAGGACATCTTGGAGCCACGGTGAGTATTAGTGAGGAGTGTTTGCTCGTGATCCTATTCAAGTTACTTGTCGCATTGTTGTTGAAGCAGTATTCAATAGACAAAATCTTCACTAAGGAGAAGAGGTTGACTGTAGTGAAAAATGTTCTTCACATTTCTCTATTTTTAATTGAGACCATTCATGATATAGGATATGAATAGTGTTAAGATTTTTGGAAGTTGGATACGTGAAACTGGACTGAAATCTAGAAGGGCAAGGCGTGGACAGAGGAAACAGAATATCTCTAGGAATTTTTAGATCACTCAGAGAATTACATGGAGAGTCCCCTCAACCTTCTACAAGGATGTAGCCACAAGTGCAAACTTGCAGACCCACAAGGCGCCAGCCGTGGATGCCTTGAGACTAAGTCTGGAAAACCAGACCTAGAATAGAGCCACCAGCTTGCATTGAGGAAGGAACAAGCTTTTGTAGGAGGTGCTTCCTAAGCCACTGGCCTGTACTTTCAGAGGCTGAGACTTGTAGAGGTAGAAACTAGAAGAATCAAAAGGAATCTAATGATGACAGAAGGAGTGTCAAGGCATAGTGGACTCAATGGACTAAGCCCCTTCTGTAGTCATGGGAGAGCCTCCTTGGAGGCTCTTGCCTTAGGGGTTGTAGGTAGTTGCATAAACACTTGGGTGGTTATATAACCACCCAAGCCATCTGAAGAGTCACCTGGAAGATGAAGGGTCACTCAAAGTTGAAATTTCACTAGCAGTTAAGAGCCACAAGAGGTTGAATTTGCACTGGTTGCTGAATGGTCACCAGAAGAAGGTAGGAGATTGTAGATGAGGTTGACAAACTACCCTTTAGCTAGAAACTGAAGGGTCATAACCTCAAATGGTCTCCAAGTGCACCTCACATGTTGTAAAGGTATGAAGTTGAATCTCACCTCCCTCCATTTAAGGAGGTGGATTTTCCATCCCTCCAAAGTACATGAACTGCACCACATGATGCATTTGAGACAAACCTGGTCATTTAAACTGGGTAAATCTCAACAAATAGGACTTCTTAAAGAGGAGAGTTTGCGACAATGAGCTGGTCATGAACATTCTTTTCTCTTTTTCTTTGGAGCTTGACAATGTCGTTGAACTGGCTGGTGTGGAAGGGGGAGATTTTTATGAGGGGATAAGATTTCAAGGTGGATTTGTGGCCTAATCTTGTTGCTGGAGGTAATTGTAATGTAGATTAGGCAAGTTTGATTATGTTTTTGTACATTTGGTGAGCTTGCTTGAAGCGTGGTATCACACCTTTAAGAAGAACACTTTACGACATGCAATTGTAGTAGATTGACTATTTCATGATGTCTGGTGGAGTCTTTGGGGTACGAGGTCCGCACTAGTCATTAAAAAACTGTAACAACTTGTGTGGACTATTTGTTGCTTCGAAATTTGAAGCTTTGTGGGAGACGTTGCGGTCTTTGCAAGGTATTAGAGATGGCTGGCATGCTGACCAGGTCTGGTAAGTACGGAGTTGAAGGCCGGAATTTTACTCCTTGGATAGGTGGAAAAATGTTGACAACTACAGACTAAACAGCCGTAGATGGCTTACTAGAGAATGAGCTACTACAAGATTAGAAGTTAGGGCTGGATTAGGGTTTGGTTGAGCTGCTCCTCATGCATATTGTTGCATCAATTCATTACAAGTTTGAGCTTCATTCTCTAGCACAAAGACCATCTACTACACCTTTTCTCCTGTTACAGTCAGATTTTTTTTCACATATTGATGGCATGAACTCTCTTGCTCCTTGTGCATGGTAGCTTCTTCCATCTGACAGTTCAATTTTTAAAGGGTTGGGTATTGTAAGCATCAGACTCCAAGCGGTGTAGTCACATCGTCTCACCTTCTGAGATGGAAAGCGTAAAGATGTCTGCTTGTTGATCTTCACCATGTTACATTCTTCACATTAATTCTTACTGTAGTAGACGTTAGAAGTCTTCCACTTCATCCATGGTGCTTGCATTTTTTGGTCTTTTGTTTTTGTTGTTGTTATTGTTGTTGTTGTTGTTGTTGTTGGTCACTAGCCGTGCTCTAATAATAAACCGGTATCATTGTGGGTGAAAATACTCTTGGACACAATATGTAGCATACATCGTGAGTGTATAAATATGTGAAGGATATATACATCACATGTGGATATGTGCACAACTCCTAGTTACGCACAACTGGCTTTCACCCCAAGTGTGCATAATAAATTAGGGTTGTAGATGTACAATTTGAGAATCCAGTTAAGTGTCAAGGTAGGACTTTGATGTAGTTGAACCACAGGACACCTCTTGTACGTGCATTTTTTGTGAGGAACCTCACTGATTACGTGTTTTACACTTTGTACAAGATCCAAGTGTAGGAGGTAGCACTTGGAGAGCCAGATGGTTGAGCTTTAAGTGAACTCTGGTTACTTGATGGTAGATTACTTGTCTTGAAACACTTCAGGCATGATGACCAAGGGAACTAGCCACCCTTAAGTAGGGTAAGGAGACCTTCTTAGATGCTCCTTGTCCACGGAATTTCTAGGAGTTACGTAACTAAATGGGTGGTTACATAACCACCATGGCCAGCTGAAGGTTCACTTGGTAGTCGTAGGTCTTCTTGAAAATGCAACGATCATCAGTCGTTGAAAATTCACCAGGTTGAGGATACATAATTGAAGGGTCATTCGCCAAGCGAGAGATGGCGAGTGACAAGCAATCGTTTCCTTGTGAAGATATGATCCAAGTTATTTGGAGGGAATTTGGACAAAATGTGAGGACTTCCAAAAGAAGATGTAAGTAGAATAGAACCATTAAAACTGGTATTTCTTAATGTTTCCTACTTATTTGGCCTCTCAAAGTAAGACTTATTAGCCTTCAGTCACATCCAGATCATGTTGGAGTTTTCCTTTGTCGATCTACAGAGCCTAACAACTATGAACATTTGTGGGAAGCACTAGAAGATCCTCGTCCTATCAACAAGAAATACATTTAAAGACTGTCAAAAACGATGAGCCTGGCCATGCTTATGCAAGGAACAAAGTGAAAGCATATAATCATTACAGTTGTATATGATATAAAAATGCAAAACAATACGTCCCTTTCTAATCCCCTTTAATATTGGTTTAACAAAATCTTAAGTCTTCCAAGGTAATTCAGATTCCTGGTATGATAACAAGGGTTGCTTTGTTTTTTTAGTGTTGCAGAATTTTTACATTGCAAAATATCATGACTACTATGTTTCAGTAGAAGAAACACATTTCGTGTTTTGTGGAAACATTATCCACCACTGTGGTACAGGAGAGGCCTAGCAATTAGATTGATGCTTCCACCTTGAATTTCAACCTGTAGACTTCACAAAAGCAAGCAATCCTAAACGTTACATGAAGCATGGGAAAAAAAATAGAAGGTTCGCCTAAACTTGAAGATAATTCTTTCTTCCTTGATATTTGTACGGTTAAAAAGGAAGGATGCCAAGTTGCATAAAATACCAAGCACTTACTACAGAATTCACTGGAAAACCAAGAATAACACCTATTTGTGTTGTTATAATTATGAAAATACAAAAGGAGATAGGGAGGTACCAATAAGAATTATTGGGTTGTTTTGACAACAGCAGCAAAAATGCAAATATGGCTATACCACAAGTCGTTTAAGGACTCTTTCAAAAGCAAGAAGAACACAATCATGATCTTTAAACATAACAATAAACTGAGTTGTACAATTTATATTTACCATTAGAAGTACAACCTACATAATCTGAAAAAAAAATAACAAAATCTTATATCATCTTATGTTTTGTCGGAGGAAGAATGAAAACAAATTCAGACATTAAGGCTAAAAAATATGCACAACACCCATCTCATTGGCAATAGCCATCACAATCTTTACGAATACAAATCCCTTAAACAAGTACAAAACCCTTCATGTAACAAGGAATACTTAAGAAACTAGAACAAAAGCATCTAAAAACAAAAGAATAAAGTAGTTGGTAGTAAAACAACCACAATTTCTACTACTGATGCCACGTTTGGTAGCATATTACAGAGATAAAGTTAAAAATATGAATCAATCCTACATGGTCTAACCCTTAGAAAGAGAAAATGTTCCAACCAATAAACAACATATAAGCCTACTCCTGCAACACATGTTAGTATTTTCCAAATTTGTAGCAACAGTAGGAACTCCATTTAATGGTTTGAAGAGAGCATTCACAAAAATACCGAATTCCTTATAGAAGCATTAGATGAATTTTAATAAGTTTCAAAAGAAATTTCAAATCAAGCTAAGAACTTCAAACTAGTGAATGCAATCTGTTTTCTTAATATACTTAACAGCATGCAAAGTTTTCCTTCAGTACAACAATCCCCTCAACAGGTCTATTATAGTATACTTTCTTGTCCAAAGGTGCATATATGGTTATTAAATAATTATCAAGCCATGACATTTTATAGGAAAAAAGATTATCATACATGGTTGCAATTAGATTATACCTACATAACAAGAGACTTTAAGTTCAATTCCCGCATGTGCACCTAGCCATGATAACTAAACAAAAGAAAATCTGAAAACTTAGAAGAACACATTAACGAAGAAACATTCTTGTGTAATCTATTGAAATCATAGATGCTTAAAATTTGTATAATTAAAATAAGGGAATATGAGGTTTGAGCAAATTTGCAACTCAAAGGTTGAAGAAAACAAGCACATTCTAGTGGAAGACACTCCTCATGGAACAATGTGACCACCAGCTTGGTAAAAATTCTTTCTCAAAAAGTATTCTCAATGACAAGCCCTGGCTGTGTCATGCACTTTACCTTTTTTTAAAGAGCCAACTAAGAAATTTTCAACCTCCTCCCATTTACATGTATGATGTACTCTTAAAGCCAAAACCCTCCATTTCCATGAGGAAAGAACAAGTGTTATGCCTAAGATTAGATTTCCACTACTATAAAGCGATGAGCTACATGTCAGGAGACATTTTAAAAAGGATTGGAGATGACTACCAAGAAAAAGAAACTATGATGAATTTTTCTTTCTCTTTTATTTTTGTAAATTGTTTACTCCTAAGTAAACTCATGAATAGAAGAGCTTGCATTGTTATAAAAAAATGACATAATCACCCTTATTATTGTTCATAAATCACTATTTTGAGTGAAAAATACTTCTCCATAAGACATTATTGGATACCATATTAAGCCACTTGCAGTAGGACCTAAAGAGGCATCCTTTGTTACCACATAGTTTCACCAATCGCCTTATGTAGACATGTTTGTATGCGAGCAAAGGCATGAACACATTAAGAACCCACCTACATAAAATATGAAGAAATCGGAAGATGGTGAATTACGCATCAAGGAATCACATATTCCAAGCACAATAGTACCTCTTGAGGATCATAAGAATGAAAGAGTACCATAGTATTTTTTCCCAGTTATGAGTCAGTGTAACATCTACAAAATCTCAAGAATGTTTGCACCAATTACGGCTAGCTACCACAACCATTCATGTCAAACATTGATCTCTATTACAATGGCTCATAAATCAATAATTGAACATGGATCACC
Organism: Penium margaritaceum; assembly: GCA_023375785.1. Taxonomy (NCBI): domain Eukaryota; kingdom Viridiplantae; phylum Streptophyta; class Zygnematophyceae; order Desmidiales; family Peniaceae; genus Penium; species Penium margaritaceum. The sequence continues at coordinate 147,764 of SZWC01005040.1, read as the reverse complement.
TAGTGTTTCACGTTGAAGACAAGTGACAAAGCGATATCATACTTTAAGTACAGGTAGTGATGGAAAGGCAAATCAACAAGAAGATAAATTTTACATACTCATAATATTCCGCAGTTTCTTAGTACAAAATTCGTGTTTTGCATTGAAGATGTAAGGAAGATGCAACGAACCTTAATTCTCTACATACCAAAAAAGAATGGAGGCGTGGAACTTGCAAAAAGCAAGAATTAAAATACAAGAAGCACTAAAATGAATACACTTTGGTCCATATCATCACAAAATTCAATGGATGTATGGGCTGAAGAATTTATTTGTGGTTTTTATACTTGTATAAAAAATTATTGCTCGACGAGACACCAATTCATGCTTGGTGGACATGAGATAAAAACAAGAAATCTAAGAAGGCAAGGCACAAGCCAAGAGATAAGGCATCAAAGAAAATTCTCACAATACAAGCCTTTAAAAAGAATGATATTTATATTGTAATTGAATCATACATTTTCATTATCAGTATCGACACCTTTTAGTTTGAGAACTTCACTTGCGTAGCTACAAAGGCAAAACTCACATGAAATAATGATTTTTCACAAATTATCTACGACTCCTATGGTGAGTTACCATTTGAAGCAAAATCAAAAGAACATTCACGCCTTAAATTGAAGATGAGATGCATGATGGGGAAAATGTGCATGCACAATCCTAGTGTTACTAAACATCTTGAATACTCCACCTTATATTACAATTATATTGGCATTAAAGGTGATACTATTTGATTGTAATATTTACGTAATGCTTCAATGCCAAGGGGAAGGGAACTTGAATCTATTGTTGTTAATAAGTGGTGTTCACATGCTACCTCCTTTATTTCAGAAAGGAGGAACCAAAGATATATTATTGGAATATTCACACAATGCAATCATAACATGCTTGATTTATAAGGTGCTAGTGGAATTTGCTGCATAGTTTACCAAAGAACAACTTCTAGGACTTCCAAGAATCTATTAAACCATATAAGCATGTTTAAGCTTTTTCTTTCGTATTTGGATTGTGGCAAACATTACGTTGAACATTGTGCACCACTGAGGCTACTTTGATATTTGTATGTAACATCACTATTCTTGTAAATAAACTCAAGTAAAAAAGTCCTATCATTCTTAGAGAACATGATTGTTCATATGCTCAAAGCTTTTTCCGTATTAGATTTATATGATTTAGAAGGCTTGTCATTATATTAGAAGCATGAAAAAAATCATCCATCATTTCTGTTGCCGTTACAAATTCAGAAACAACAATTAAAATACCCACATCTTTTCATGGTACCATGGTAACATGATGTGAAGGAAAATGATGGGAAAAACTATTACTCATTCCCATCGAGCTATGAAAAAAACGTAACTACATGAGTATGTTGTTGAAGGAGTTCCTATTTGTTGCTATAAGATGCTCTCTGCGTATGAGAGAAGACAGCATCATAAGCATGAATATATTACGTATTACCTTTTCCTCGATTTTTTAGTTTCGTTCTATTTTATGAAAGCAAACGTATTTGTCAAATGACATGGAGAATTGAAAAAAAATGGTTACAATTTTTTTCATGAGCTTAAGAAGACTCTATTCTCAACTAGAATTGATTAGAAGCACAAAGATGATTATGCATAGTTGATGTTATGAAGATCTTTGAATACAAAAGTGCTTCTTCTGCAAAGAGGTGTAATAAACACTGTGTTAATGTAGTTTTCATGATTTTGAAAGACCTTCGGACTTATTGTTTTAGTTGAAAAATATTTTGGCATGTCAAATGTCATCTAGATATTTGAAATAAAATCTTGAAATTGATGCAGTAATGCCTAATTCTTAGTATAATTTGTGAAAAAACCTTCCACTATTTAGTATGAGTTGTATGAAGGGTGAAGGAGTTGAGCACATAGAAAACGTTAAAGAGAGGACCATGAGGAAGATGAGATCAATATTCACAAATAAGGGTTCATTCCACATTCAATGAGATGCGATTTGAGAGTGTTGATGGTTGTTATTACAATTTAGCAAGGCATTAAAACTTCACCCCAACGGCTCTCTAGGCCCATGATGGTTTAGATGGATTTCTGCTATTGAAATCATTGTAAAACATTATTCTGTATCTTCTGTCACATATGTGAAATATATCGAATCCCTGTTTAAAGATTTTTTCTGATTGAAATGGTACAAAGGAATCTTCTCCTTATGCTAGGGTAGAAAAACACAATCCATGGAATCTGAAATAGTTCTGAAGCAAGGGGATGCCTAGTCTATGAAATGAAGTGTAGGATATTTCGACCAGCGCGAACCCAACCTCCCACCCCAATTTGGTAATGGAATCGGTGGACCGGCTTTGAAACTCAGGACGACTTAAGATGGGCTAAGGCTGGAACTGGCTATAGGGTTGTTGAGGACGTGATATCGCAAACTGAGGCGGGAACTGGATTCGTGAAACTTTGACATTCGTTTAGAAACTATGTTCCAAGAAAAAACAAAACAAAACCTTTTCTCACTCACGTCGATTGCCCCTCCGCTGCAGATCACGTGCTTGTGAATGCCTTGTAGGTCACAGAGCCACATGTGGCTCTTTGCCACCGTCCATACCCCGTGGAGAGGTAGAGACGATAAACAGAATAATCTATCTATCAACCTTGCGGACGGGAAATGGTTTTGTTGCCATAGGTCGCGATGGAGTTCGCATTAACCCTGTCATTAGCGTGAAATCGGTTGGCATGAGACCCTCAACCGGACAGCGAAGACGAAACCTAGTCGCTGACCGAGTTGGCGTTGAAATTTCCCGAAAACCTCAGAAACTATGTAGACACGTTGCAAACCTGCTCTCCAAACAATAGCTCGCTGGTGTGAGCCAGCGAGCTATTGTTTCAACACCAGGTCACACAGAACGGCCCAGAGGCAGGCCTACTATTTGTAGACTTCGCCAAAGCCTAGGACTCTCTCAAAAGGTCCTTGTTTCACGCTCATCGTCACATGGGGATCCCTCCACTTTTTGTTTCCTGGGTTGAAGCACTCCACAACCTTTCCTCAACACTCATATTGGTCAACGACTTTCTAACGAGTGAAATTGCCATAAACTCTGGTGTTGGCCCAGAATGTCCTCTAGCTCCATACCTCTTCATCTGTGGTATGCAATATGTTGCCAACACAATTCGTCACAAACTGTGTGCTGTCATTACTGGACTCCATGTCAACCAACAAAAGTCACGTCTCACAACTTTCTCCCGGGCCACCTCGAGCGTCGCCCCACCCGCCATCCCCCTTCTTAGACCCAATGAAACAGAACGAGTGCTTGGCATTCGATTCTCCCAGGCATATGATCCCGGGCACACATGGGACCCCCTCATAAAGGCCGTACAAGGAAGTATACAAAAGTGGAATAACATCTACTCGACACTTAAAACCAAGGTATCCTTGGTAAACTCATATATTCAACCAAAGTATCTATACCAGGCAGATGTGGTCCCCCCTCCCTCTAACATCAAGAAAATGCTCCCTCATATCTTTTCTTCCACTCTCACAAGCGAAATGTCTCCACCTCCCTCAAACTCATACCTCTCGCAGTCGCCATTGCCGTCCCGAGAGATGGAGGACTAGGTATGGTTCACCCCTTCCACAAAATTGATACGCTTCATGCCAAGTGGGTCTACTCACTCCTATCGCCACCCCTTTGTCTGTGGAAGATCGTCTCCCTCTCCTCCCAATCCTTGCCTTATCAAGGACAATTTTTCACTCTCTCACACATCCCGAAATCTTGGCCCTTACACCTATCTGAGCGATGGCAAGCATACACCCAAGCCTTCTTTGCGACTCAACCAACAATTCTCCCTCCAATTCAATGCCACGACGACCTCTTAGCAGAACCACTAGCCTTAAACAGATGGATCCGTCGCTCGTCGAATGCACCCTATGGCATCCGCACATGTGAAGCTTTCCTCCTCCACAAACAACTCCCGCTCAACAACATATACAGGATTACACCTGGATACTCATATCGTAAATGCACCAACGCAGAACTAGCGACCCGTGGTTTCACCCCTTCCGAAGTCAGACTTCTCAACAAAATTTTCTGATTGTTACCACAGGTCTGGCGAACAACTCTAGCCTCTCCCCCATCTGCCTTCCATCTACCCTCTATATCCAACTATTTTATACAAAGAGGAACTTTCTCACTACACCCACACGAGATCTACCTCCCCATTGAAGCACACCCTTCCTACTTTGTGTGCAAAGCGTTTTCCATTGACGAGGAGACCTACCATCTAACCCCCCATAACTGGCTCCTGCGAGTTCACCTCCCCATCTATGCAGCTACACCCGCCTTCGTCCGAGACAACAAATATGTTACCCATGCTGGACACACACTCTTCCTTGCTCATAGATTTTCTAGCCTTAATGATGAACCTCCTTCAACAAAGCAAATTTTGGCCTCCTTCTCTCCGCCACGGAGTATCGTAACCCCCTTTCAAAGTGGTCCCAACAAGCACCAAATGAGCTCAACTGGAAAGCCATCCTTCCAGTTTTCTACCACCGAATTCGTCCTCCCAAGGCACGAGATGTCCTCCTCCGCATCTTCCTGCGTTCTATCTAGGTGCGACAACGTTATCATTTCCTCCCAAACTCAGGCAATTGCCCCCGATGCAACAAAGAAGAAATAATTGAAAATTGCTTTTTTAACTATCCTCGCAAAACACGCGGTACCGAACTGCTTTCTTGGATAAATCGCTCTTACTTTTCAGGCCGCAGCCTACACGAATTGGACCTCCTTTTCTACGCTCCACGTAACAAACAAACCCACCTGTCTTGGTCCCTCATACTCGGGTCCTATATGCACCAAGTTTGGCTTCACCGCCGCAAATCCATCTCGTATCCCGACGTCCCCTTCCATCCTTACCTCCAAGCCCTGCTTCAAATACCCTCATAAGCGCTGGTCTTCCTCGATACTCAACCCCCGGAACGCTCCCAAGCTACAATAAGGGCTCTATCCAACCCAGGTCTTCTGAAATAGGATCCCGGAGTGAGAACCTTCTCATTGTCTAAAAACCTTTTGAAACATCTCCAATGATGCACAAACTTATGAGCCGGGCTTGCCTTTGGCATCTCAAACCCTCTCCTCCTTTTGTCGCTGAGAGCGTTACGACACTTTGACTAGGGGTGGTTTTAGTGGGTGCGACTCCCACATAACCCCTCGGGGTACCTTCCCTGGCTTGGTTCCCCCACGCGGAACAACAGGTTGCCTGTAAAGTTCCTGCCTAAAGGTACAGATGTAGGTTTCCACCTCTAGGGCGCAAGCCAAAAACAAAAAAACAAAAACAAAAACAAAAAAAACTCGCTGGTGCTGAGCTCTCACCCAGTCACGTAACAGCCTACTCGAGGCTCGCGGCAAAGAATTTTCCTACGCTGCAGGTTTCCAACCCAGCCCTGTAAACCGTTGCACTAATGGACAACCAGCCGCGAGGCCGGTGGAGACGGTGGACATCGTCGAGAGATCAAAAATTGACTTTGCCGTTGCCGGGTGAACCCCTACAATGGTTCTGTCGCATTGATCCGTGTAGACCGGTACCCTTCCCTTACGGGAGCTCGAACATTGCCGACACAAGGGGTGCCGCGTAATATTCCTAGGAAAGGCGTAGAGGAAGAAAACCCAACGGAAGCAGCGACTAATCATCGAAGAAAGAAGCTACCACGAAACTAGGAATTTGGCAAGAAAGAGAATAATCGAGTACCAATCGATTTCCGTAGGACCCGCTCTGTACGAATGAAACCTTCGTTGTGTTATTGAACAAATGTGCAGGAGAAAATGATGTTCTGGGTTCTTACTGCGGCAAATTTGAGAGGTACCCCGATTTCCTGACTAATGTAAAACCTAGACCAAAACACCTACATATGAAAAACCAACCACCCCACCTTTCAGATGTGCTTCACAATAAGCACCACCTTCAAAATTTGAATCTCCATCTGCCCTGCTTTGTGACACTGATACTCGATATGCCCTGCGAGCTACCGGTTCACGCCTGTTTCTGGCTTGGCGACAGATTATCTCTTGTAAAGCGAGCGGATGCATGTGCTCATTCAATAATATTAGTGGAGTTGATGCTACGTGGTGTCCAATGAACGGTTGCTAAGAGTATGGGTTTCCAGTCCATATACCCTTGAAGATAAAGACAAATGTTGCAAGTCATCATGACAACGAGTACGAAGGCATTGAAGTGGAGTATGGCAAGAATACAAGCTGTACGATAAACGAACGTGGAGGCGCGTGGCACCTCAACATTTATAATGAGTGTGGAAAGACATTATTTTGATGTAATAAAACCGTAACTGATTTTGAATGAGTACATGACTAATACCCCATCCGCATGCAACATACCACATGAATCGTCCATATCTCGTTCCCCGTTTTCCGACTGACGGATTGTATGCTGAATTCAAAATGACAGACCAAGTATATGGAGACCAATGTTTTTAAGGCGGGGCAAATGGTGACCATCTTTTCAAGTCGGGGAGAACGGCAACACTTCTTCCTGAAGGTGCGGTACCTAAGGTATTCCCTAGTTCTTACTGTCTATTTACACCTCAAACTAATTCAAGCCATGCAAACGTAACATGTGCATAAAAAAGGATAATCGGGAAAGATAAAATCTTCTTATGAAATACAGTGTATGGTGCTAAGCTTCATTTCATTACCAGGTTATAACAGTTGTACCACCTATCCTTCAAATTTCATAGACTTATGTTATTTCCAACAATTCCATATAAATCACCATTTTTCTCATTTTTGGGAAACTTTGTTATGTGTAAAATGCATTCTCTCCTCCTGTCCTAAATCGGCACTGTTGATTTTGCTATCTTCGTTGAGTTTGCAAATCCTTTCTTCCAGTTCAAAATCATGCATGAAAACAATGCAATTTTGTGCTTTTACACAAGCACATTCTAAGATAAAATTCTCAACATGAAGAAAAAAAAAGAACACTTGTTGTAGAAGATCAAAATAACAAGCAACTACTTGATGTACAAAATCAAATCCTCAACAATTTTATTTCATGCCAAAAATGCATGCCACATACTTGTGGTCAAATTTTACATTTTAGCTGAGTTCGATGCAACATTGAAATTGTTATTACAGCATCCAACCAATATGGTCGACCAAGGTACAATATTCTCATCATTGACGATGTAACTTGTAATGTGACTTTGAAAACTTTACATTAGTCTGCCTCATCTTTCTTACACATATCTTTTCACCATCACAAATCTTGCAATGAGGCATGGTTTTGCATCATTATTTTCTTTGAAAAATCAGGGAAACAATATCATATTATAATATCACAAAGTGTCGCCTTTAAATAATGAATCCAGTTTCAAACAAATGTATTTTCCTTTTCACGCCTCAAACGACCTCAAATACCAGGAGCTTATGGTCATAAACAATGAATGATGCTTCTTTTCACTTAATCTCAACAACCCAAAGTTGCTCAATGCATTTTGATTTTTTAAAAGCATAACTTCGACAGTATTTACAACATCATTTAATGATTTGAATCCATTAAAGAAGACAAGGACTTGAACAAATGATCAAAATACGCTTTTATTCAAATGTATGTGAAGATATCATGGTAGTGAGTTTTCAATGGCAACATACCCCTTCACCGTCACGTTTTCATGGTAACATAGCAATCTCATGATTTCTTATGAAATAAGAACACCAGATTGGGAAATATAATCCATGGGTTATACCCAAATCCCACAATCATGGAGAATAATTCAACAAACACCATAATGGGAACTTCATCAGGCACTTGAAATTGTCTTGATAAACCATAGAGTATTTCTCATTTGGTGTTTTATTATCCAGAATATGATACCTTTTTTAAGTAAAGTCTATTTGATCCATTCCTTGCAAATCCAAAACATTATGGCAAGGAAAATAAACCACATTGATATTGGGAATATTTCACCAATCAAGACATTGAGTTTCACAATGTGCACTGTTACGATATAGAATAGTCCCATTTTGGATGTCATTGGTGTGGAATAAACTTGTGGATGTTTACCAAGTTCCTCCTACAATATTATTACCCTTTAAGAAAATAACCTAGCACTCGGATGCATAATTTTAGATGAGGTTTAATCATGGTTAAGGTATACATAATCTGAAAATGGATTCATTAGATCGAATCCAAATCAATTCTTACAAGTTGATTGAATGATTACATATAAGTTGGGAACCACTTTTTCCTTTCCACGATATCAAAAGATATGACTTCAAAATGTTCAATCAAAACTTTTATAGTTGTTCGTCAAAAGTGAAATCAACACAGTTGATGATTTCAGTGTAGCTAACCATGTGACCATGATGTCCTGGAAACTTTGCTCATTGCTCCAACGAAGAATAGTTTAGATTTGAGCATCTAAGATTTCATACATCAAACTAACTTCATCTTAATGAGAAACATCAGTAGTAACCAATGATAGCCATTTTGGAATAAATCGAGAGTACACAAGTTGAAACAAACATCATTTAGATCTAACTCATTGCCTTGTGTTACTTTCCCTCTAAAACAATGGTTGCATCTACCATCTATAGAGGCTCACTAAAATATTAATAAAAACTATGGCATGGATAATTTGAGTGCCGAACAACCATGATTTGGCCTATTGCTTCCTTCCACTAAATTTATAATCTTACATGCAAGTTGTTTGCTCTTGTTGAATTTTGGTTGCATCCATACACAAAACCCCATGTGTTGTCAAGGAAGTAAGAGTTATTCATGGTTTGTAATAAAAACATGGTAAAAAAATGATCATTTTTCTATCTTCGTTTTTACATGTCTAGAATACAAGAAGGATGTAACGTCTTGGTAACAAAACGACAAGAATAAATTATGTGTAAACCCGAATGAAACTATGTAAAATATCTTTTTAGACCTTGTTCAATGGTCAAATTTTAAGTTGAACATATGGCACAATCTTTCAACTGGGATTCTTTCTAGTTTAAAAACTGGCCAAAAATTGTGAAAATTGTACGTTATGAACCAAATTAAGAAATTCGTTTGAAAAATCTGTTTAATTCTAGGAAAGAAGCTCCAATGCATATGTGTAATTTGAATGATTGATCTTGGGAAGCAAACAATACATTAATTCACTACGGTGGGTTTAAAAAAAGGTGGCCAAAAATCATAAATCACACGTCTCAATGATCGGTGTTCATGAATGTATTTTTCTTTGTGCTTCACAGTATGAAAGAGGATATATGTGACCTTATGCATATTCTTTGTGCATTATTTGCATGCTAAATGACAAAATGATACAAAATCGGGGATAAATGATGAATAAGGATTTTCTAAAGAAAACAAGGGAAACGTTTTGCAAGAAAACCAAATATAGAATGAGAATTTGTCTTTGAAAGCACTGTATTTTATTCTGCGAGCTTAAGGATCTAATCTCAATCTTAAAAATGTTTTTTCGGGCTCGAGTCCAATTTGAGTTTGTGCTAAAATAAACCAATCATATCCATATGATGGGAGATACGTATGTAATAAAACATTATTTTCATCACTCTCTCCACACATAACTTGTTTAGGGTCCCGTTGTTCATTTAAAAATGCAACTTCAATCGAGGAAAGCAAGTAATTTAGCCGTTTTTGTATAGTTCTCTTCTACTAGATGGTGACCATTTCATAAAATCTCTTTAAGCGTTACATTATATGTCTACAAATATTTTTAATATGGTATTCTATATTTGTAATGATCATATAAGAAAAATGTTGTAATGAACACAAGAAGCCCTCTCGGGAAAGGAAATACACACCGTCAACTCATACATTATCATCACTTTTGTTTCTACGACACATCATTTTTATCATCTCGTTCTCGGCCCTATTTTCTTTCTAACATCTTGTTCATCCTCCCTTCTCCCCAAAGTTTCTCTCTTAGATGAAAATTAAAACATTATATGGAACCCATTTTAGAGTAGCCTGACCATTCAACTTTCTCACAAATTACATAAGGTTTTACAATTGACATCATTACAACGTGTTAGAGTAGCAAACATTTCTCACACCTTGTAGTTAGCGAACCTATATTGGTCCTGCATGTTATACTCGACCGGCCCTGTTGAGCCATGGTTGTAGTGCTCCTGGGTGATTGTGGTGTATCTGTCGCGCTGTGCCAGTTTCCTAGGCTTCTCTTGGTGCTTTGTCTGAGCGAGCCGCGTGCACTTAGTGTGGTTTGCCACACTTTGTGGCGAACCATGTGAGCAGCAGGAACGCGACCCAATAGGGGTCAGGCTCGCTCGCTCCTCTCGCTCACTTTTCCAAACAATCTTCTCAATTCACTCCTCTCAATCTCGTCTAACGTTTAAGTCTCGCTCGGTCTCAATTCCCCCTCACAACTCGAGAGCTCTCCCCCCTCACAGCTTCTTGAGAGCCTCCTCCCCCTCACAGCCGAGAGCGACTATTGGTCCCAAGACTAACTCCCTCGGCACTGCCTCTCACAGGTGTCGAGAGCTGCTTGACTCCATCCTCCACCTCCATCGTCCCCTAGTCCTACCCTGTTTAACATGGGATAAAGCCCGTAAAATGGGCCTGTGGCCTCGCTCTCTCGCTTCTGCTTCCGCTGCTCCGGTCGTGCGTTGCTGCCAACGCCGTCGTCTTCGTTGTCTCCGCGACCTTCGCCGTGGGCACCATCCGCCGCCGCTTCCGTTGCCGCTGCCTTCCCCCCGCTTCCGTGGGGTGT
>SZWC01005040.1:114553-126537 GCA_023375785.1 Penium margaritaceum | reverse complement strand
TCGTTCCCTCCTCTCCCTCCTAGTCCTTTGCCCTCTTTCTCACCTCCTGTCCCACCTCACCCCTCTCTGTCCACACTTCCACCCCCTCCCCCGCCCCCTTTGCCCCCCCGGCAGTCTGCCTTCTGTCTCTCTCCTCCCTCCCCTCTTGTTGTCTCCCGTGCCGCCCCCTGTCTCGCCCCCCGGCTTCCCCACCTCTCCCCCTCCAATCCCTCCTGCTCTGACCGCAGCCCAAGCTATGGGCGCCCCCCGTGCGCCTTCTCCCACTCACTGTGCGGATCCTGTCCTCACATCTATTAAGGATCTCTTAGAGGACCCCCCCATCTGTGTCCTCCCCTAGAGATCTTGTAGGAGATCCTGTCCTCGTCACGATGACACTGTCTCCTCCATCCTCATCCCCTGCTACCACCTCTGTCCACCCCTCGCCCTTTCCTCCTCTTGTCGATGTCCTCTCTCGTGAGACCCTTCCTCTCCTTCCTCTTTCTCCCTCCCGGTTCCCCTCGACACTCGCTCCCCTCCTCAATCCATCTCCTCCTCCTGTCATTTCCCCCCACTCACCTGTTCCCAGCCCGGAGTCCCTTCTTGGCGTCCCCTCTTGCCCCCACTCGTGGATGCGCACACACGCCGCCTGGGCTCGTCCGTCCGTTCCTCCTCCCCCCCCTCCTCTTTCCCCTCCCACGCTTCCTCCTCCTCCCATCCCTGCATCTCCGCTTCTTCACTCCGTCCTCGGCACTCCTCCTCCCTTCTCCCTTGTCTCTTCCCGCACCCACTCTCGCTCTGCTCGTGCTCTTTACTGTGCCTCTGTCCTTCTTCCCGCTGTCCCACTGCCTCCCTCCTCGCCCCCTTCCGTTCCAGTCGTTCCTCCCGTGGTCATTTTGATGTCACCGGCACCTACGGCATCCCCTCCCCCTCCGACTCTGCCCTCCATCGCTGTTGAACACCCTCCACCTCGCCCTCTGTCGCCTTACACATTTCATCTGGGTCCCACCCACGGTCTTCATTTCTTTCATCTCGAGCTCCGTCATGCACTCCATGCCTGCACTGACCATCGTTTCGTCTACGCACTGACGTCTGCTGCGTGTGCCTTCGCGGTCACATCTATCCCGCCCACTTCCCCCTCTCCCTCTCCCCTTGATGAGTCCGATCCCCTCACCCTTGTCAACGCCCTTACTCGCCCCAACGTTGCAGCCTGGCACGCGGCCTGCGTTGCAGAGCTTGCCGCTCTGGCTGAGCATGGCGTGCTCGAACTCGCTGACCTTCCTCCCGGTCGCACGGCCATCACGGCCAAGTGGGTCTTGCATAGGAAGTTCACTACCTCGGTTGCCCTTCACCGGTATAAGGCTCGCCTCACCGCCAAGGACTACTCCCAGGTCCCCAGCGTTGACTTTGCTGACACCTACGCTCCTGTCGGCCGCTTTACGACGAGTCGCGTTGTGACCAATGTCGCGGCTCATTTTCAGTGGGAGCTTCACCAGATGGACGTGAACAACGCCTTCCTTCACGTTTGTCTTGAGGAGCTGTACATGGTCCAGCCTCCCGGCTTCTCTGATGGTACCGGCCGAGTCTGCCCCCTCCGTCCCGTGCTCTACGGTCTCCGCCAGTCTCCTCGCTGTTGGAACGAGGAACTCACGTCCACCCTGGTCCGTGGTGGTTTCCGCACTAGTCTGTCCGACCCCTCCCTCTTCATCGGTGGCACCACTCTTGTACCCGCCTTGGTCCTGGTGTATGTGGATGACCTTCTCATCTCCTCTCCCTCCTCCTTCGCGATCTCCGAGACGAAGGGTCTCCTCTCCTCGGCGTACTGCATGAAGGATCTTGGCCTTGCGGCCATGTTTTTGGGGATACAGATTGAGCGCCTCCCCGGCTGTCTGTTGGTCCATTAAGAGCGCTATGTCTAGACCCTCGCAAACCGTTTTGCTTCCATTGTCGACCTCTCTCGGCCCCTCTCTGCTACCTCCTCGCCCATACCACCGGTTACCCAGATCGCCCTTCGTGTGGCGCACAACACAGAGTCGGGTGCGCTGGAGTCTGCCGTCATGTTTCAGTCCATCATTGGCGCCCTCACTTACTTGACAGGCACCACTCGTCTGAACATCGCCTGCGCGATGAATGTCCTTGCCCAGTATGCCCGCGAGCCTTGCACAGCTCACCTCCAAACTGCCGCATATGTCCTGCGCTACGTCCTCGGGTCTGCCCGTGCCGGCCTCGTCTTCCAGACCGGGACGAGCGTGCCTCTTTTGGAGGGCTATGTCGATAGTGACTATGCTCGCAATTTGGACGCTCGCAGCCGCAGCGGCTTTGTCTTCCTCCTCAGCACCGCTACCGTCTCTTGGCGCAGCGGGAAGAAGGGCTGTGTCACTTGCAGCACTGGGGAGGCTGAGTACATAGCGTAGGGTGGCGCTACCGCTGAGGCAGTGTGGCTGTGTCGCCTTCTCGGTGAGCATCGTCTTCCTACCCCGGCTGTGCCTCTCTACACGAATAGTGAGGGTGGGTTGGCCATCACGAGGAATGCTGGTGCGCTTCATAGTCGCATTTAGCACATCAATGTTGAGCACCACTACATGCGTGACATTGTTGTGGCCGGTGACGTCTCTTTCCGGTTCATCTTTGCCAAGCTTCAGCTTGCAAACTTTCTCACAAAGGCTCTCCACCATCCTGCCTTCGCCTCAAGCATCACCGCTGTCAGTCTTCGTACCCTTCCTCAGCTGGACTGAGGTTTCCCTCTTTTCTCCTTCCCCTTGCTCCCCTTGCCTGCATTGTTTGGTCCTCTGCTTGAGGACCACTTGTGTACTGTGACCCTATCTCTTTTGATGCTCTGGACTTCCTCCTCCGTGTGTTCATCCCGTGCAAGTACTCTTGCGCTCGGTGCCCCTCGTCACTGGCGTGGTGTCTGCCACCCGTCTCCGTCCATTCTCTTGTCCTGCCTCTCCCCTCTGGCCACCTTGTGTCCTGTGCGTGCCTCTATTGTGATGTGCCTCTGGGTGGTGGGGTGCGGGTCCTTGACTCTCAGAGACGTGGCGCTCTTGGCAGGGTGCGCCGGCTGGGTGCTTCTGGCAGGGTGCCTCCGGCTGGGTTCTACTGGTGGGGCACTTTGGTGATGTGCCTTTGTCATCGCATGTCTCGCGGGGTGCTCCTGGAGTGGTGCCTGCCGCACGGGTACTCCTGGTTGGGGTACTTCTGGACGCTTGCTTCAGGCAGGGTGCTTCCGGCAGGGTTCTGCTGGCCGGGTGCTTCGGGTGGAGTGCTTCTGGTGGCATACTTCTGGTGGATCGCCTCTGGTGGGGTGCGGTATTCGCCTCGTTGCTCCCGGCCATCTCTCTCTACTTGTGTTGCTAGTGTTGTGGTGTTCAAGAATTCTGCTTGCACTGCTTACCTTTGCTTGCGCTATCGTGTTAAAGTAGCAAACATTTCTCACACCTTGTAGTTACCGAACCTAGATTGGTCCTGCATGTTATACTCGACCGGCTCTGTTGGGCCATGGTTGTAGTGCTCCTGGATGGTCGTGGTGTATCTATCGCGCTGTGCTAGTTTCCTAGGCTACTCTCGGTGCTTTGACTGAGTGAGCTGCATGCGCTCAGTGTGGTTTTCCACACTTTGTGGCAAACCACGTGAGCAGCAGGCATGCGACCCGATAGGGGTCAGGCTCGCTCGCTCCTCCCGCTCACTTTTCCAAACAATCTTCTCAATTCACTCCTCTCGATCTCGTCTAACATCCAAGTCTCGCTCGGTCTCAATTCCCCCTCAAAGCTCTCGAGAGCTCTCCCCCCTCACAGCTTCTCGAGAGCCTCCTCCCCCTCACAGCCCAGAGCGACTGTTGGCCCCACGGCTAACTCCCTCGGCACTACCTCTCACAGGTGTCGAGAGCTGCTCGACTCCATCCTCCACCTCCATCGTCCCCTAGTCCTACCCTGTTTAACACAACGTTCTGGCTCTCTTCCACTACCGCAGTGGGCTAGGTTTCCCTTACATCGTACATAATTCCAAACCTCCCCCCCCCCCAAATGGCTTTTTCAGCACACAATCTCATAAGCATCATGCTATCAAGAAGATTATGCTTTTTGAACATCTTGTGTACCGTTTGTTCTCCTAACAACAATGCTGATACAAAATGTGTCAATTGCACTTGGAAGGTGAGCCATTGTATGTGTTCCAAGTAAAACATGGACATGGAGTGTAAAATAAAAACAATGCACAAGTACGGATTGGACATGGAATGCAACATATGTCCATGTGTTCCAGATGAAACAGGAAATGAATTCCAATTACGCCAATGTTCACATTCTGGATTCTGAAAATGGTGCTATTCATTTCAAATATTTGAGTTCTTATCACATCAATTAAAACATTGTAATTCATAATTTAAACATGGATGTGGAGTGCATGTTCAACATGTTGAGTGCAGTATCAACATACCAATGGCACTACTAGCATGCTGATTTCACAATTTACATAAAAACAAAATGCAAACGTACTATGAGTCCTGTAAATTTGCACAATTGTCGTGGATGAAACATACAGCGGTGTTCAAAGAATCAACTGTAACATAGACACCAATGAAACATGAATACAATCAATCTAAGTGGTTCAACTCTTTCCGTAGGTGCAAAATGTACCACACGTGTGAATGCCGAAGGCATTGGGTCCAAGTGGAATCACCATGTTGCCAAATTTGATACAAAAAATGTCGCAGTTGTGGATTACACGAGTGAAATGGGTGTTGAGAACACAAAAGGTTTACAATTAGAATTCTTAGAGCAAGGCACCAAACTAGAGAATTTCGATCTATGCCTGTTGTGATAGAATGGAATTATCTTAAGTGCCAACAATAAAAAAGCTGACATTGGAGATAGATCTCAATAATCAACTCAACGAGTGTAAAACTGCAATTTTGTTACATAAGAACCAACAGTTATGTCAAAAACTAGTTTCGTGACAATATTTATGCACAAAATGGAACATGAAAAATAGATTGATCTTTGTCGATGCCATAACAACAAACATTTCAAATGAAACATTTGGGCACTTTTGCATGCTGCCATACCCGACTTAGGACATTGGCCTAGGAACCATTTACTCACAGTACTTCCAATGGATATCAAGTCACTTCTGACTTACCCAAAAAAACCTTTTCTATCACGTTTAAAAACGTTTAGGGCATTATGATCCAACTTTGTTGAAAGGATGCCTCCTTGGCACCACTACCGCATAATGCCCATAACCACTTTACGTCTGGGAGGTGCTCAAACCTTCATAAAGCCCAGAACCACTTTATGATACGAGGAGGATTTTTGAAAAGTGATTTTCTTTGAAAATTTGAAGGAATGCTTTGGGTATGAGGCAAACATACCGTGATTCAACACCTAAGATGCAGATTAATAAAACTTAGCTAGTAGATGGAACAAACCTTCAGCCCAGGTATGTCAAGGCAGTGAAAGAAGTTTACTTCTGTAAAAAATAATACAAAAATATGTTTCCAAATTATGCACAAGGTAAATCACAATGGATGAATTTCATGTGTTAGGAGAATGATTTCCTCAAACTTGGACCATGCTAACCATGGATTAAATTTTCCGTAACCATGGGTGGAATCTGCTAGAAAAAAAAATCTTTCTGAAAAAGTTCAAAACATTATCATGCTTTCATGAACGCAACATATCAATGAGTACGACTGGATGTTGGAGGAAAATCCCTTCTCAATGGATAGATACATACAATTTATACCATTGTACTTTCATCGAGTGAAATTGGGTTTGTGAAATGCATGCAAAAATTGCACAAAATGCACACTAATGGTTGGTTCATCGATCAAAACATCTAATATTGGGGAATTTTGACAAAAACCACTATCACAATGGTTTTGTGAAACCCATTGAGAAAGAATCACCGATGTATTTTTAAGATATTAATTGGCGACAAATTTCAACAAAATTATTCGTTTTAGGGGATCATGAAGTTTCCTAAAACAATCACTCATTCCATTGTGCTACAATACTTGAGGAAAGATATGACCGTTTGAGAACTGAGCTCATGTAGTGGCTATGTTATAAAAGTTAAAAAAAAATTGTATAAGCTTACCTACTAGTACTCTAGAGGATTAATATCAAAATACGTGTACACACTATTTACTTGAAGAACTTTGTAGGTTTCTCAAAAACATCTTATCCCTAGGAAATGCAATGGTTTCAATTCATGTACACGGATGCATAAGTAAATAAAAGAGATTTAGTGTATCATTATTCATGTTCAATGGGAACATGGGTTCATGGGTCCTATGAAAATCTCATTATTTCTATAATAACAACTATGATACAGTTGGGATCCCAAAAAAATTTAGTAACCATACCCTAATATTATGACGGTGGAGAATACTTATAAACAGCACCTACTATGTTTAACATTTTATGCAATCTAAACAGCACCTACAACCATGTGGCATGCTTGACAACATAACAATTCAATTTCAACATTGGGACAAAATACATTCATGAGTTTTTTATTTCCGATTTCAATGCAAAAATAATCATTAAGGGAATTAAGAGACAACATTCCTTGCCAGAATTCATGAAAAGATTTGACATATTATACAACACAAGATGACAAACGCCAATCCAACAAACTTTGAGATGAGACACATAGATGAAGTACACTCATGCCACAAAATGCCTTGGCACCGATTGTGCCACATTGATCTAGAAATCAAGCCTCGAATGAATATCATAAAAATAAACGTGGTCTCTCTTAAAGATCTAAATATTCTCTTCTCTATAGCATGTTTACATGCATTCATGAAGGAGTCTTTTTTGACTTAGTAATTCCTCTCCCAAAAATGGATACCTCATTTGAATATGGTGTTTTTTGGACCACATTCCCTAAACTTGGAAGGTCATGGTAAGGCAAAAGAAGTTGAATTTTGGGGTTGGGTACTTTATTTTTATCACGGGTTACAAGTTCAAGGATTTTTAGATTTTACGGTCATGGAGTCCAAAGGTGGTTGGTTTTCAAATATCTTCTATGAATGATAATACCATCTAAAACTTCCCAATGAAATTTATTGTAAAATTTATTGAGTGAAAGTACGAAATTTACACAAAAGAAAACATTGAGGTTACACAATCTGTTGCAACTTCACAAAAACTTCCTAAGACGTACTCTTGGGATACAACTTCCTATGTGGGGTGAGTTCCAATTTTTCAATGTAAGTCACAACTTTATAACAAGGATTTTCAGGTAGGAAAATCCGTTTCCAGTTTCCTGAATGCAACCCACTTCAGCCATAACATGAAAGAGGAAATTTCTGGAACCCGTTTTTCTGTTTAGGGAATTACTTCATGCGATTTGGAGTGTTCGATCATAACTAAATGGAAGTGACGTTCAAAAGGTTCCCTTCTTGTAACACATGGATTGTGATTAATCTACACCTGTTTCATGAATATTGTATCATTAACGTCTTGTTTGTGGATGTCATCCACAATTGATGTGATTGGTTATCTCAACTAACATAGTAAAAAGGGATGTTTTTTTAAAATAGACATTGGTAAAAATCTTCAATACCCATTTGGAAGGAAAAACATGATGATGATTGAGAACAAGATTTTTGCGATTGAGAATTGTTGTATCCCTTTCCAGACTTTGATAAAAACAACGCATACCATATGCAAAATTTCGCGTCCTTCAACAATGAGTGATTTTCTTAAGCAAAACAGATGGGCTCAGAAACCATGACTTAAGGCCTTGGTACCTCCCAAACGTAATCTCCAGTTCACATGTAAGATGCATGGGCTTTCTAAAGCTTTGTTAAGTTCAAAAAACAAACCAACAGGTGCACAAAGCGTTCTTGTAGACCTATGCGTGGTTACAAACATGTTGTTGGAAACCAGGAGGTAAGATGTCAAAATTCATGATTTCATACATTTACAATGTTGTAGGCAGGTGCCACCTTGGCAACAACCCTTGGGAGAAATCATGTCCAAAGGATACGCAGAAATGATGTGTGGAATAGAGCGGTTCTTGTGGGGATGCCCAGTTAATTGGTCCCTAGGACACTCCTTGCAAATTATGGGACGTCACAACAACAGGTTATTGATCATGTACCATACAGAAGTTGAGGAACGTTTTGTGGAATGTTTCCAACATAGCAACAAATTGTTGACAATTTGCAGCCTAAGATGCATCAACCATGCCATGTGCTATGGTTATTTGTTCAAGACACACCAAGAATCATAGAGAATAAACAAAGATGATTTGTTTTGTATATTGGCAAGGGCAAAGGTACTACTAATTAACACTAGGTGTTTTACTTGCATTTCCAATATCAAATATACCATGCACTTTTTTTTGCATTCATGTGAAGGAAATGTTTTACACATAAAAACATCCCAAAAATAAGCCTCATGCACGTTTCTTATCAATTTTTTGAGTCAACACGTTTCCAATGATCGAACCACTATGTGAAAAGAAAATCCGACAAGGTTCAAAGCCAAGGGTTGGAAGGTAGACAACTAGATTTCTCTATGACTTCAAATGGCATTCAAATACATTCCTTATAGTAAGGGAACTTGAGACTGACATGTTGACGAGTCGTTAATCTAGATTCTGGTGTCTAATTAAATTCTAGATAGAAAACAAACTATCATCCACATTTGATGTTAAAGGAGTGTCAAGATAAAAAAATCAATTACATCACTCTTCCTCCACTCCTAGCTTGGTGCTAGGGCTATGTTCTAGCGTGGTAATGCCACCAGAAACTGTTCAACTTAGGAACCTTCTTTAAATACATGCCATATGACTACCTCATCCATTTTTGGAATGGTGCAATTGAGCAAAAAAATTCTTTATGAGCATTCCCTTCTCCCCCTTGTACTTAGGACTTGAGATCTTACTTTTCTTAAGCACATTTGTCACAAAACGGACCAAATCAATGAAAAACAACTTAGGCTCTATTTATTTTATCTCTTGTAATCAACTGCAAAATAACAAGTCTTATTATCTCTGGATGACGAGGCACCTCTACCAGGGAATAACGGGATTGTACTGTTGATCAAATCAATTGAACTCATTAAGGAGCCTAGGTTGGATGCGATGTGGTTGATGTTGCTGAAAAACTTTTTGTTACTTGAAGTGAAACACTATTTCTCATCCCTGGCTTGATAAGTAATCCTATTGGTTGTTGAAAACATGAAAATACGCGCATTCCTATGTATTTTACACAAATTAGGATAATCAAAGTCGTTCAAGTCTCTCGACATTGCATGGTAAATGGAGAGCTTTTCCGATTGATGAGTGTTTAAATGCATCCCTCTACTTTGTTATAAGGTATGGTGGGGAAAACTGTTACACATAGAATCCCATGTGGAGGGCTACCATAATCATCTAAAATTGTAGGTAGTAAGACAATCACAACTTCCTTGACCATAGAGCATCTAGGTGAAGCCATATAGAGACCCCCATATCATAAACAACTCCTCGAGGCTTCTTCGAGTCACTCAATATAACGTAAACGCCATGGAATAACCACAAGGAATATGTTTCAATTCCCAAAACTAATACTTGACAGCCTTACCCCATACATTTATGGTTACTCCAACTCTATCTTGATCAAATAATTCGGTTCATTCAAATGCAATTCCAACAATATAAACGTACATTTTGTTCCGGTTTTTATGGATGAAACTTTGATGATCAATGTCCTTTTCTATCCACAAATTTTCACCAAAACAGTAAATGGAGTCTCCATCTTGAAACCTATGCAATTCAAATCAAGGTTGACCACAATCTTGTTAGATAAAAATATTTATGTTAACCCATTTCATTTCATCTTGAGTAATGAACACCATGTCATACACGTCTAGTCCTCAATGAGGACCACCCCTTAAAATGTTTAATCTCTCTTAAAATGTTATAACTCAATCTTGCCACTCTCTAGCACACATCACTTTGAAGAATTATTGTGCCATGTAATTCCTCATCAAATAAGCTGGCATGATCTAGTTGCTAAGGATGTTTTTCATGTGGAAGATATTATACCTGTTATGTTAATGATGAATAGGGAATAAATTATTGTTGGAGAGGTCAGAAAAAATCTAGAAGGAAGAAATATTTTTGTCAATTTTGAGGATGATGACCATGAAGCCGTTGTTATGGCAGGATTAAAGGGTAAAAAAACCGACAGGGCATTTGTTTCATCCCAATAATCTACTTGTCTACACATGTCTTCACTTTCATCATTTACCTTACAAAAACGATGCATTATTTCTATTTGAGTAGAAGATACTAGTTCATGACATAAGAGGAGTGATTAGTTCTTATTTTGCTTTATCCTACATCTGACATTTTTGTCTCATTGTTTCCAGCCTTGTAAAACTTTGGTTTCAGTAAAATATCATTGAAGTTAATATTAGTACTTATCGTTATGCAAGGGCTTTTCACAAACTTATGCTGAAGTGTTTCCCATTTCTTAGTGATTTTTCCCTTCATAAACCATTAGACATACACGTTTAGGGGTATAAAGTGTGCATGCATGATATATAAGACCACATTTCTTATTTCCTATAGAGAAATGCATTAATCACCGTCTGATGTGGACCTTTGTATCCCCACTCCTATTAGGGCTTATGGGTAGTTTATGAGTACAATATTCTTTTTTACTGTACGAAAACACAAAGGTTACGTCCATAGTTTGTGATTTTCTCTTTCCCAGACCATTGGACCCCCACCCCCAAGGGGAGGTTAAGTATGAGGGTAGAATATGACAGCAAGGAACTTGTCGACTATGTAAAAATATATGAATCATGCACTTGATGCATGATTTCATATGGGTAACATGTGAAAATCGTGCACTTATCTCTTGTGCAACTTTATGATAATCACGCACGCAGTGTGTGATGACATCTTACATAAAATGTTGGAACATAAGCTTTATGGTGGAGGAGGTTTATTAAAGTAGTAAACACTTCTATGACTACTTGCGTTAGCTAGCCTAGTTTAGTCTCATTTCTTGTCTGTCATGCGAGGTCATGCTGACTTCTTACGAGACGTAGGCCTCGTTGCGTCACCCCGTCTGGGTCGCACGAGACATTGTGCGTGCTGATGCCCTATGCACCCCTTATGTGGTTCGCCACACTCTAGGGCAAACCGCAATCTGGGGAGCAAGGGCGACCCGATACGGGTCACTCTCGCTCCCCCGTTGAGCCTATTCTTTTCCAAAAATGATTCCCACCTATCTCGCCTTGATCTCCTCTCGCACTAAGTTCCCAACACCTCGCCCCCCTCACATTTCTCGAGAGCGGTTCCCCCTCACAGCTCTTGAGAGCAACATGGTTTCAAGCCACTGACCGGACCTGTGGGCTTCACTGCTTCCGCTTCCGCTTCCGCCCATCGCTGTCGGCCGTCGGCGTTGCTACCGCCGCCGCCGTCCTCGCTCACACTGCTGTCGCCCGACCCAGCTGCTTTCGTCGCGGGTGCCGCTCATTCTCGCGGGTGCCTTCCTGCTCTCGCCTGCTTCGCCTCGTCCAGCCGTCCGTCTCCTTCTCACTTCAGGTCTGCCCCTCTCGGGGCTTCTCTCTCGTTCCGTTCTCCCCGATTCCCCCGCCCAACTCCGCTGTCCTTCGTCTTCTTGTTCCCTGCCGCCTTCTCTTCCCCTTCCCTCATTTTTCCCCTGTCTGACCCCTGTTTGTTTGCCTCTGTGCAGGTTCGATTTTTCTTTCCCCCGCTCCGGTTCCACTCTTTCCCGCTCCACGCTCGGCCTTTGGCCCCTTGGACTCGCCCTGGCTCGGCCGCCTGCCTCTGGATCTCCGTCTTCCGGCCCTGGCCCCGTGGCTCCGCCTTCGCCGGCTCTAGCTCTATCTGTAGCTGTGGCTGCCGTTCCCGGGAGCTAGGCCCTTTGGCTTCCGACTTTGAGGCCGACTAGACCTAGTCTAGCCTAGGGACCCTGGGCCTTTGGCCCCCCCCCCTCTGAACTCTTAAATCTGGGCTATTGCCCCCCCCCCCCC
>SZWC01005040.1:81167-101688 GCA_023375785.1 Penium margaritaceum | reverse complement strand
TCGTTTGTTCTGTGCCTCTGCTCGGTCATGTGCAGGTCCCTGACGCTCTCGCTGTGGCGCCTCGTCTTGGGGGCGCGCGTCGCCGAGGAGGGCCGACACCAGAGGTCCTTGATTCTCCCCGTCCTCGCTGCGCGCGTCGGGACTACCGCTCGTCGCCGCCTGGCGCTCCTGGCAGGGGTGTGGCGACTGGGTGTTCCTCGCCGGGTGCTTCTGGGTGGGGGCTGCTGGTGGGAGCCTCTGTGGCGTGCTCCTGATGGGGTGCTACTGGTGTGGTGCTCCTGGTGGGGTGTTTTGGACGGGTGCTACTGGTGTGGTACTCCTGGTGGGATGTCATTAGCAGGGTGCTTCTGGCCGGGCTCTCCTCGCGGAGTATCCCTGGCCGCGCTCCTCACTTACGCTCCTTTCGGCCGTGCACTTCCGCGATGGTGTCGCTGGCGTGCTCCGTCCGTCGGCGCCTTGTGCCCGCCGTCTTCCTCCGTGTTGCCCTGCGCTGTTGGGGCTTGTGGTGTGATGTTCAAGCTCTTTGCTTGGGACATGCACCCTTGCTTGTGCTATCGTGTTAAAGTAGTATACACTTCTATGACTACTTGCGTTAGCTAGCCTAGTTTAGTCTCATTTCTTGTCTGTCATGCGAGGTCGTGCTGACTTCTTATGAGACGTAGGCCTCGTTGCGTCACCCCGTCTGGGTCGCACGAGACATTGTGCGCGCTGATGCCCTATGCAACCCTTATGTGGTTCGCCACACTCTAGGGCGAACCGCAATCTGGGGAGCGAGGGCGACCCGATAGGGGTCACTCTCGCTCCCCCGTTGAGCCTATTCTCTTCCAAAAACGATTCTCACCTACCTCACCTCAATCTCCTCTCGCACTAAGTTCCCAACACCTCGCCCCCCTCACAGTTCTCGAGAGTGGTTCCCCCTCACAGCTCTCGAGAGCTCATTCCCCCTCACAGCCCCGAGGGACAGTTAGCCCCGCGGCTTACTCCCGGCTCCGAACAACCACCATCTCCTGTCATCTCCGTCCTCTCTCTCACAAGTCTCTCTCTCCCCCTCCACCCGTCCTGTTCAACAAGGTTCAGTGCAAGGGTCGCACAATCTTTCTCCATGCAGAAATACAGTTTTTACACACTTGATACATGAGGTTTTGTAACATGGAATGGTGTACTCCCATCCATACAAATGGTTTCAGTGAATGGGGGTAGTATTATGAGTGTTCTGGTTTTTGCATACTCATCAATACAATGAGAATGCAATAAGTACGTTGAAGACTTAAAGTCCAGCACTTTGGAAGGGATTTAGTGTGTGGTAGTGTGAAAGGGTAGTGTGCTTGTTCTCAATTTAAAGAACGAGTGGTCACAAATTCTACGCATGATTTTGTCTTGTATGGGACATCGCACCTTAACCCGTATAGGGGGACCCAGTGCATGGGAAAAGGTCATGAGGGAAGTGGGCTTGTTCTTGTACAAACATATGCTGATCCCAAACTCATTGCGGGATTTTTCTTACATAAAACGTTTGACTCCCACCCCTTTGGGGGTGTCTAGTGGATAGAGGTACATTATGAGGATTGTGTGCTTGTACTACAAACAAACATACACTTATCACATAGTAAATGTTTTTCGTATTGTGTTGAAAGTTGGAATCCCACCCTTATGGTTGGTTCTTATTTGTACGGATAGTGTATGAGGGCAATGGTCTTGTTCTTCATACACAAGTACACTTATCATGCATCCCAACATGATTTTTTCTTTCATAAAACGTTGTACCCTCATTCGTATGCAAGGAACACACTGTGTTGACACAGAAAGAAACTAAAAATTCAAAGGAACAAAACACTCTCTCAATACATGGTTTTTTCCTATGTGCGATGTTGAGCCCAAACCCTTGTAGAGGTATCCAATTCTTTGGAGAGTTGCACGGGGGTAATGATCTCATCCCAAATACACTCATCAGGTACTTATTGTGTGATATCATTCTACACAGAATATACATATAAACATGCACTAGAAATTGTGCGTGTGCATAAAATAGTAAAATATATTGTGCTTGCATTATCATGCTAAACTTCTCTTTAAGGGTTCTTGCATGGTAAGAGAACACTAGTAGCTTACACTAGAAACATGCACTAGTTCATGTACTGGAAAAAAGTTGGCAAAAAATCACACATTCTTTATTAAAGAACATGAATTCTCATTGTTAATCTTATCTTCAACCTATGTGCTATCCTAATCTCATCAACATTGGTCATGGAAAACATTAGCACAAATAGTGAGATCATTTCTTAACCAATGGTTTATTACCATTTAATATCCACAACATGATAGGAAGCATGAGGAAAACATCACATCATACGTACAGAGCTCCATGGAAAATATTAATGCTTTTATCATTATTGATATGTCCAGATATAATCATGAGGAGGCGAACAACCAAATGATTAAGGCTTGTTTACTTGCAAACATGCTCCACGTCTTACCCTTGAAACGTGTATAGAAATCAATTCAAAGTTACATTGTAAGAATGAAAAATCATTTTAAAAATATATGTTTTTGGAATTTTTCTTAAACCTATTCAAAAAATAACTGCTACATAACATCGATTTAAACAACTTTTCATTGTTAACTCTACTTACAAAAGAGAAGCTTCCAAAACATAGGTCATAGAACATACATATTTTAAACAGAAAATAGAAGAAGAGTTAAATAGCATGAAGATTGAACATGCTAGATCACATACTCTATGTCCTATTTTTCATAGGACATAGAGTACTAGGAATATAACATTAATCAAAGAGAATATAATATTGATGATGGAGTGTTTATCCTTGTTAAGGCGTTGAGAAAAAGGAAAACAAACAATGTGAAACTGAACACAAATGATTTTGATTAAATCTCCTTATGAAATAAAAACTAAACTGTTATGTCATAAAAAATTTGATACTTCATAGCTATATCATTGTTGTAACAAAGTTGTGGCTGTCCTACTGCTATTAATATAAGAAGATTCTTTACAATAGAGTAGAGATAACATAGCATGGAACATGTTGTAGTCGAGAGTTTTGGAGCATATAACACAAAGATCATGGAGCATGCAACATAGAGAATGACACACAGAACATGGAACAGACAGCTTCAAGCATAAAGGTCACATACTTTACACAGGTGAAGTGGTAGGGAAGAGTGTGGGAAAGAGGAGAGGAGAGGGCAAGTGGAGGAGGGGGAGAACCGAGAGCATGTGCTATCGGGTTTTGTGAGGGGGAGTCGTGATGTTTAGTCGTATGTAGATTAGGGCTTTTAAGAGCTCTACTATGTGGGAGCTCCTCAAAGCTATGAGGGGATCTCAAGGCTATAATTTTGATGTGAGAAGGGAATTAAGAAAAGGAAATTTCAATATTTTAAATGAGAGGTTAGTAAGCCTAGCTTTGGTGCTGATTTGTGACCAATCGCCCTAAAAATGTACACTCATGTTCCAGCTTACATGCTAGGTCGACATCTTAGGAATTTTCAAAGACGTTTCATGGTTGACACTTGTTCATTTCTAGGCACCAACAAAATTTTGCATGTTTTTTCGAATATAATTGAAACACGTGGTGAAATCATAGGTGACCTATTTTAATCCTTTACTGCATACCTTGTCATATC
This sequence comes from Penium margaritaceum, assembly GCA_023375785.1. Classification (NCBI taxonomy): domain Eukaryota; kingdom Viridiplantae; phylum Streptophyta; class Zygnematophyceae; order Desmidiales; family Peniaceae; genus Penium; species Penium margaritaceum. The sequence goes on along the minus strand of SZWC01005040.1, from coordinate 98,049 downwards.
TGAATTTACATAACTTGCCTATTACTGTCCGGTTGTTTTTTTATCTCGTGAATGGATTTCTCTAGACCACGAGAGTCTTTAATATGCATAAACCCACCCCCTATTTACATCGGGGATTGTTGGTTTTATCTTTTTGCTTGCCTAGGAACCTGCTCGGCCGCACTGCCATGGGGCTGAGCAGGTTCCCTTCTATTTTACGGGGGATTCTCGGACCTCCACTAAAACCACTTTCTAACCAGGTAATTCAATAGCTAAACCACAAACAAAACCATCCCCTAATTACACCCCGGGTTTTGGATTTTATTTGTTTTTGCTTACCCAGGCTCCTATAGGGCCCTGTGGTAGCGAGGAAGTGTATGAGGTAGTGTATGTGGCAGGAGTCTTAAAAACAACATGATCTTAGTCTCGTGATAGCATTTCTAGGAAGTAGCAGATATACACTTGTGTACATTTTTTTACTTCCACCACATACACCCCCTCATACACTTGCCTCATGTACTCTAGAGGGGGGAGGAGGATGGACTGAGCGATATCAGTTAACCCATCCATCCCCTCCCCAAAAAGAAAAATTGTATGAGGAGAGTATATGAGACGATGCATGTGGGGGGATATTAAAAAAGACACTAGTATACTTGATTAAGAAATTTTTGAGGAAGTTGCAAGATGTACACTTGTGTACAATTTGTGCCTTTTGCTACATACACCCCCTCACACACTCAGCTCATACAATCCGGGAGGGGGGGAACTGAGCGATGTTGGTGGACCCGTCCCGCCCACCTCCTCAAAACAGAAAAAGTGTATGAGGCGAGTTTATGAGGCAGTGTATGGGGGGAGTGTTAAAAACGACACTGGACTACTCTCGTGAGTGGACATGTAGGAAGTCATGAGATGTACACTTTTTTACATTTTGTGACTTCCGCCACATACACCCCCTCATACACTCGTCTCATACACTTCAGGGGAGGGAAGGGAGGGAGGGACCGTGCAATTTCAGTGGACTCATCCCTTTACCAAAAACAGATGAGTTGTATGAGGTGAGTGTATGAGGTGGTGTATGTGGGAGAAGTATTAAAAAAGGCACTAGTGTAGTCTCGTGAGAATTTCTAGGAATTCGCGAAATACACAATTGTGTACATTTTGTGACTTCCGCCACATACACCCCCTCATAAACTCACTTCATACACTTTGGGGGAAGATGGGGGATGGAACAAGCAATGTCGGCAGACCCGTCTCCCGCCCCTCCCCAAAAATAACTGTATGAGATGAGCATATGAGACGGTGTATGTGGGGGGATATTCAAAAGAAACTAGTCTATTCTCTTAAGAGAATTTCCAGGAAGTCTCAAGATGTATACTTGTGTACATTTCACGACTTCCACCACGTGCACCCACTCATACAATTGTCTCATACACTCCAGAGGGAGGAGAGGAGGGATAAAGAGATGTCGGCAGACCTGCCCCCTCGCCCCAAACTGAAAATGTGTATGAAGCAAGTGTATCAGGTAGTGTATGTGGGGGGATATTAAAAAATACAACAGTTCCAAAAAATATAATTATTATGGCAGACCCATCCCCCCACCAAAACAGAAGATGTGTATAAGGCAAGTGTATGAGACGGTGTATGTACGAGGTATTAAAAAGGACACTAATTTACTCTCCTATAATTTCCAAGAAGTCACGAAATGTGCACTTGTGTACAATTTGTGAATTCCACCACATATGCCCCCTCATACACTCGCCTCATACACTCAAGGAGGGGGGGGAGGGGAGGATGGACCAATCAAAGTCGACGGACCGATGTACCCACCCCCTCCATAAAACAAGAAAGTGTATCAGACAAGTGTATGAGACGGTGTATGGGAGGGGGTATTGAAAATAGAAACTAGTGCACTCATGTGTGATACATTCAAGGAAGTTACAAGATTTACACTAGTGTATATTTCGTGACTTCTACCACATACATGCCCTCATACACTCCGCGATGGAGGGGGGGGGGGAGGGAGCAGTCCCATCTTATCAAGTGTCCCATGTATAAGAAAAAGTGTCTTGAACATACATGAAATTGCCTTGTACATGTACAAAGAAGGGGAAAGACAATGTAGGAGGTCTCTTAGAATTTTTACACAAACTAGGTGTTGCAAGAACCTCTTAACAGATGTATAATGGTCTACATACCAAAAAGGCCTTTATGATCTTTGTATCCTTCTATGTTGATTTTGTGAGACAGACAACAAGGGCTAGGACCCTTGCTGGTAGGATCTTTGGGTGATCAGCAGTGTAACTTGTACAATAGCAAGGCAAGGGTTGGGAATCTGGACTAAAATCTTGATTGATACAAAGTACAAGTATGGTACATGGAAAAGCTAAGCACACTAGGCGAGCACAGCTCCTGGCCCACAGAAGGGCAACGCCTTGCTAGGCCTTGTAGGCTGTCGTGGCAAGGGTCTTGGCGCAGTTTCCAGGTTGGCTGGCCTCCAAGGTAGCCTCCACCCAGGCTGGCAGGCCTTGCCAGGCTTATAGGGGCCTTGGAGGGATCTCCAGCAGAGTCTTGGTTAGGGCTCCAGAGTCAGAGGCTTGAGCTGAGCTGAGTTCTTGTAGCATACTGAGATGCTGAGATAGATGTAAACTGAGAGGAGCTTCGCCTTTTATACCTGTGGATCTGGCAAGTTGACCACCTGAAGGAGAAGTTTCCTTCAAGTGGTTCAGGTCTGCTGCCTCTTGGGGAAGCTTCCTTTCAGGTGAAGGTTCCTGTAGGTCAGAGTTGCTTACTGGCATCCCTAATGTCCTAAGGAGAAGCTTCCTCCTTGAGGAAGCTTTGTCAAGTCTTCAGGTGAAGTTTCCCACAGAGGTTGCTTGCTCTTCAGGCTTTCCTCTGACGTTCGTTGATCTTGCCATGCTGTTACATCAGATCCGTCGATCAGGAGCCTCCTGAAGCTTGTACCAGATTGGCCCATGAAGGTTGAAAGATCCAAGCTTCATGCATGTGGCTGATGATGAAGTATAGGCCTCATGCTCAGAGTGCATGATTCCTGTCCAGTCAGCTAGAGGACTCCCTGACCAGGATAGTTGTGCAGTGCTGCGCAGTAGGTAGCTCCCCTCCCTGCTAGAGCTAACTAGAGGCATGCGCAACCATCTTGCGCATGCCAGCACACTATGTTACACACCAGGCCCTTTAGACTGCTTCAGGGCTGGTTGCCAGAATTTATCTGGCCTATACTGGAGAGAATTCCTAGTAGGCGTGGTCCCAGGAATTCACCGTAAAATCCGTAACTTTCCGTACAGTGCTCCGAATGCAATGCCGTCTTCACCATATTGGAGCTTGACACCAGCGCAGCAATCGCATTCGGAGCACTGTACGGAAAAGCAACTCGCATGGTTCTTCATGGAGCTGAAGGTGCGCATGTTGGTTTGACCCCTTAAGCTCCTTCTTGCACCCTTCCTGCTCCTCTGGAGTGGGGGAATCTTCCAAAAAAATATTTCTGGGTCGTCCATTGACTTTCCAGTCGCTGGAGCAGTACAAAAGTTGCTCTGGACGTTCTGAAGGTCGTCCTTGCCCTTTTCAGTTGCGAGCAGCTTGTTTGTAGCAGTAACAGCCGCTGTACTGCTCCTCTCCCACTGACAGACCCGTTTCAGTCCTTGTTGTCCGCAACTTGATATCAAGACTGTTGACCTGTTCATGCTTCTGTATTGTCTGTACGGTTTGATTGCTGATGTGGCCGAGTCATTTGTGCCATAAACAAAGGTTTGTGCCAGAAACCTGGTGGAGACTAGCTGCTGCGAATGGCGTATCTGGCCCTTTTGTTGGAGCTGGTGCTGCAAAGTCCAGCTCAATCATGCCGTGCGGAAGAAGGCGACCTTCAACGAAGGTCTCGCCTTCACGGCTCTTCAAAGTGACATGTTTTCCATCGCTGACGATCCGCGCATCCCTCTTCATCAGCTGCCCGAGTGACAGGAGGTTCACCGCGATCTCAGGTATGTACAACACGTCCCCGAACTTGACCTGGGCACCATCGTACCCAGTCACTGTCATTTTTCCTTTGCCCAACACGGGCACTTGTCGCTTGTTGGCCACCGTGACAAAGCCTTTAGAGCAGGGTTCTAGCTCATGGAGGCTGGCCTTGTCATGGGTGATGTGTGAAGTGCACCCACTGTGAAGGTACCACACTAAGGTGGAGCGTACCAGCTCATCACTCTGCTTAGTTGAGATCTGGAAGACAGATCCTGTGTAGTCAAACTGCTTCTCTTTGCCTCCATTCTGCTTCCCTGCCTCTTTGTTTACACCTCTCTCAGGCTGCTTCTCCTTACTGCCAGCTGCCTTCTTCTCCCGCTTTCCTCCTGAGTTGTTTGCTCTGAAACGTTGCTGTCGCCTTGCTTGTTCCTCATCCCACATCCTTTTCCTGCACTCCCGCTTCATGTGCCCAATCTTTTTGCAATAATGGCACTCAACTGCAGGCCGTGACCCTGCATTCTGGCCGCATGCACTCCAGATGCTGGCGTTTGGTTCAGAGTGGGTGGACGACTGGGTGGATGCGGAGTTCCTCGTGGACTGGGTGTTCCGCGAGGGTTGAGCAGTGGACACGGCAGCGCTCACACCTTGGTAAGTCGCATTGCTTAAGATCCTCTCCTTCTCTCTTGTCAGCTGCCGGTCATGTTGCTCTGTCAGAAGCATCTTGCAGATGTATGCTTCTATGAGCTCCGCTTCATGCTTGAACTTCAGTACCTTCCTCACGTCGTCCCCATCCCCTGTCAGTCCATTGAGGAGAAAGGTCACGAACACAGGCTCAGAGACAGGAGCGTCTGTCACTGTGAGCTGATCGCGAAGTGACTTCGCTCTGTTGATGTAAGACTCGATGTTGTCGAAGCTGTTGAGGTTGATGTGCGACAGTTCGGTTAGGAGGTGGGACTTGAAGGTAGAGTCACCGGACATATAGGTCCTTAGCAGGTAGGACCAGGCTAGGCGAGTAGGCTCAGCAGTCTCTTCGTACATCCGTATGGCCTGCTGGATGCGAGGAGTCAGATGCTCGTCCAGCACCATGAAAGCAGCTCGGGTAGAGGACATGAACTCTCCCACCATGCTTGATTACGATCCTGGAGGCGGAAGTGTGTAGTAGCCATTGTAGAACTTCAAGATGCCGTGAATCTGGGCAACTTGTTTGAACATGTGCGCCCAGTGCGGGAAGTTCTCGCCATCGAATTTTTCAATCTTGATCTTGTGTAGATGAAGTGAGGCTGCTGCTTGGGGCACACTGTCCTCCAGGCCTTGGTATTCTTTGCCTTGTGCTGCCGCTTGTGGGGTTGGCATAAAGCCTTGTGCCACAGGCTGCGGCCCTTGTGGTGGCAATGCTGCTCCCACATGGACTGGTGCTGGTTGAGCCGCAAAGGGTTGCGGCCCTGGTGCTTGGTGTACCGGCTGGTAGTGTGCCACGTGTGGCACCATTGGAGCAGGTTGTGGCTGTTGAGCCATAAAGTGCCGTGGCATGCCTCCTTGAGGTGCTACTGCCGGCTGCACTTGTGGAGACATGGCTGGTTGCACGACTGGGGGAGGGCTTGCTTGAGGCAGATGGGCAGACGATCCTTGTGAACCATGTTGCCACTGCATCTGCTGCTGTTGTTGCTGCTGTTGCTAAAGCTGCTGCTGTTGAAGCTGCTGTTGCTGAGCCCATGCCAGCTGCTGCTGAAGTTGTGCGATTTAGGCTGCTTGAGCCGCATGTGATTGTTGTAGCTGCTGTGTCTGCGATGCTTGAGCTGCATGAGTAAGTTACTCCTGTTGACGTAGGAGCTCTTGAGCGGCAATCTGCTGCCTCAGCGCCTCCCTCTCTTGCTCCATAGCTTGACGTACTGCGGCTTCTTGTTGCGCCATGCGTTGCGCCTCATCAGCCAAGCGTTGCACCTCTGCAGCTTGGTGTTGTACGTGGTCTGCGACATGGCGCCCCTGCTCTTGGCCCATGCGCATGCCATGCAAAACGGATTGGTCATCAAGTGCACGAGAAGCTGACTGAGCGTTCTCCTCTTCCATGTTGCTCGTGCTTTGGTGCAGGTGGAACGCCGCTGACGCGCGTGAAGTGGCGTCACCTCCGCCACTGGCTCAGCACTTGTACAGGGCTGGTGGAGAACGTCTCCACCACCAACGTGGTCTGCTGCTACTGCTTCTACAAACTGCTGAGAGCACCGCCTAGAGCTCTGATACCATGTTGATTTTGTGAGACAGACAACAAGGGCTAGGACCCTTGCTGGTAGGATCTTTGGGTGATCAGCAGCGTAGCTTGTACAATAGCAAGGCAAGGGTTGGGAATCTGGACTAGAATCTTGCTTGATACAAAGTACAAGCATGGTACATGGAAAAGCTAGGCACACTAGGCTAGCACAGCTCCTGGCCCACAAAGGGGCAGCGCCTTGCTAGGCCTTGTAAGCCGTCGTGGCAAGGGTCTTGGCGCAGTTTCCAGGTTGAATGGCCTCCAAGGTAGCCTCCACCCAGGCTGGCAGGCCTTGCCAGGCTTATAAGGGCCTTGGAAGGATCTCCAGCAGAGTCTTGGTTAGGGCTCCAGAGTCAGAGGCTTGAGCACAGCTGAGTTCTTGCAGAATACTGAGATGCTGAGATAGATGTCAACTGAGAGGAGCTTCATCTTTTACACCTATGGATCTGGCAAGTTGAAGGAGAAGTTTCCTTCAGGTGGTTCAGGTCTGCTGCCTCTTGGGGAAGCTTCCTTTCAGGTGAAGGTTCCTGTAGGTCAGATTTGCTTACTGGCATCCCTACTTCCCTACTTCAAGTGAAGTTTCCCACAGAGGTTGCTTGCTCTTCAGGCTTCCTCCGACGGCCGTTGATCTTGCCATGCTGTTGCATCAGATCCGTCGATCAGGAGCCTCCTGAAGCTCGTACCAGATTGGCCCATGAAGGTTGAAAGATCCAGGCTTCATGCATGTGGCTGATGATGCAGTATAGGCCTCATGCTCAGAGTGCATGATTCCTGTCCAGTCAGCTAGAGGACTCCCTGACCAGGGTAGTTGTGCAGAGCAGCGCAGTAGGTAGCTCCCCTCCCTGCTAGAGCTAAGTAGAGGCATGCGCAGCCCTCTTGCGCATGCCAGCACACTATATTACACACCAGGCCCTTTAGACTGCTTCAAGGCTGGTTGCCAAAATTAATCTGGCGTGTACAGGAGATAATTCCCAGTAGGCGTGGTCCCGGGAATTCACCGTAAAATCTGTAACTTTCCGTACAGTGCTCCGAATGCAATGCCGTCTTCACCATATCAGAGCTCAACACCAGCACAGTAATCGCACCTCTCAACAAATTCCACCACATACATGCCCTCATACACACCGCGATGGAGGGGGGGGAGGGAGGAGTCCCATCTTATCAAGTGTCCCATGTATAAGAAAAAGTGTCTTGAACATACATGAAATTGCCTTGTACATGTACAAAGAAGGGGAAAGACAATGTAGGAGGTCTCTTAGAATTTTTACACGAACTAGGTGTTGCAAGAAACTCTTAACAGATGTATAATGGTCTACATACCAGAAAGGCCTTTATGATCTTTGTATCCTTCTATGAAGTTACCTTTCCATGCACGTACCTACACTTCCATCTATTAATGTGTAAAAGGCCTGCAATCAACCATAACTCTTGGTGCTAGGTCCCATGGGGCCGTACCACGTAGGCATCAAACATGATTTTGTTCTCAAACCACAAGAGCATGCAAGATGTGAATCACATCGAGTCAGCAGTGGCTGAGACATGCCATGCCTAGCACACAACCAGAATGGTCGGGCATTCAGAACATGTCCTTTTTACAGAAAATGAGATGACATGGAGCACGTTTGTATCACAAATACAACAATTGAAACACAAATAATTGTGTGACACATGCACCTGTTGCATCAACTCTGAAACTCAGCGCCGTCTGGGAAAATTACAGATTCACACTCAATAATGTGCATACAGGCAAAAGTACGTCATGCAAAGATCTCAATGGGCCAATGGTGAAGTGAGAATAGATTTTAAGCTACGACTAATCTAGGAATTTCAAGAGTAGCCAAAAGTTAAATAAGCTAACACAATAGCATTAAGCAAGTGAGGAAATTTCTTCTATGAATAAATCTTAAACTCTAATCCACTAGCCACAGCTACCACATGGCACCACGGAGGCATTGGCTGGAAGCAACATCGCCTAGACAAAAATCCCACATCAAAAGGCTACAAATGCTGGTGTAAGCATAGCATGAAAACAGCATGAGAACAGACCACCTTCATCTCCTCCATCAGCATCCAACAGACCACACCCGAAAAATGGCAAGCCGTTATTGGAATTTCTCTAGAAGCACCAAACTAAAAGAACCCAACCCAAAGCACCCAACCAGAAGCATCACTGGAGGAGCAATTGTCCTAATGAACTGAATTACAAAACACCTAGCCTGGATGATCCCTTGAGAATAACCCCTCTTGAAGCACCTACTGAGAAGAACATATCTAAAAGCACGAAAAGATCCAACACCGCCAGCCAAGGCCATTGGTCTAGCCATGGAAACCACCTAAAGGAGCACTACAACAAGAGAGTCAAGTACTTGGGCCCCATCGCCCAGAGACACACAGCGACAAACGGAGTTAAGAGTGCAAATGAGAGTGGGAGGAGGTGGACAAAACAAAAGCAACCAAATGGATATGAAGATCGAAATGTGAGTGGGGCGAGCAAAGATATCTTACACAAAACACAAGGATAGGTTGAAAGGCATTGGGGAAGAATACACAGAGGCACCAGGAAGGTGGCCATCAAAGCGGTGATGACATAAGATGGACAAAGAGATTTAAAGAAATACACGTTTGGAGATGAGAGCCTTGGTCAATATGTGCAATGGTACAACCGCCTTCCATAGTGATACTCGAGGTGAACACGTGCTGGTAGAGAGCCTTTGTGAGGAAGTTAGCAAGCTAAAACTTTGAAGTGATATACATGAGAGAGACATCTTTAGAAGCAAAAACATCATGCACGTAGTGGAAATTTCATGTTGATGTGCTTTCTACAACGGTGACGTGCACTGGCTTCCCAAGTGATGGTCATACTGGTCTCAATGTTCATGTAAAGTGGCACCACTAGCGCTTTCAGAAGGTACTCACAAAGCAGACAGTGGAGCCACATAGCCTTGATAGTGACACCATGCAAGCCCATGTACTACACCCCACCTCTGCTCCGCATAACACAACCTTGCTTCTTGCTACACAAGGAAAATATGGTGGAAGTGAGAAGGAAGACAAAGCTTCTTCTGTTACAAGAATATGAGTCGTGGGTATAATTGTTCCAAGCGTAGCCCTCAAGGGGTAGCACAGTAGACCCAGCTAGGAAGAGGAGGCCAGCCCTAGCAGACGTGAAGATTTAGGATTTATACGACAGCGTGGAGGTGAGCCATGGGAGGCTCACGGGCGTTTTGAGCATGGAAATTCACCACAAGGGCAGTTTCTAGACGGTTGATTCAAGCCAGGCATATGATTATGGCGATGATGGACTTGAAGGTGCTACGGATGCAGGTTCACCCAACTCTGTATCATGAGCCATGCGGAGGGAAAACTCGGTGCCCGGCAGCATGGAGGAGGAGGCACCAGAGAGGGGGCACAAAAGGCCCACAAAAGATGAGAAGCAGTCAGTAAGGGTGTATAAACAATGCTCCTAGTGGACAAGGAGAGATTCAGGCAGTCATTCTATCTGCATATTGAGAAATATGACCATGAGACTAAGATTTTTCATGTGGTATCTCGAGAAGAGGAAACCCTTGGCCATGGCATTCAAAGAGGAGGGAAAGATGATGAGGAGTTCATCAACATACACCAGGATAAAGATGCGCATGATGGTCGTGCCATCAACGAAGAGGGAGGGGTTCGACTTGCTAGGAAAAAAACCTACACAGAGGAGGGTAGAAATAAGTTATTTGTTCCAACAATGAGGAGACGTACAGAGACCGTATAGCGCAGAATGGAGGTGGCACACCTTCTTCAATGCATAAGAGAAGCCAAGGGACCAGACCATGAAGTACGTCTCCTCAAGGCAGTTGTAGAGAAAGGCGTTCTTCACATCCATTTGGTGAAACTTCCCCTAGATTTAAGCTGTGACATAATTCATAACGTGGGGAATAATAATGTGGTCAGCAGGGGTGTAGGTGTCATTGATATCGACTCAAGGGATCTAGAGTACCCCTTGGTGGTGAGGCCGGTTTCGTACTATTTCAGGTCACCTGTAGCGGGGAGCTTCTTATGGAGGACCCACTTGGGAGGGCCGTTGAGATCAAGCACAAAGCAGTTGATGATTGCGGCTAAATCTGCAACACAAGCCACTTGCTACATAGGGACATCCAGACGTGCAAGATCATCAAAAGGGTGAACACGTTGGAGTTGTCAAACGGTGGGTGAGGAGAGGAAGTGGGCAGAGTTGATGTGACCACAAGAGTCTGAGAAACAGTCACGGGTGCACTGACAAATGAGTGGTGAGTGAAGGCATTAGGGCATGGCAAAATTCAATGTGAAATCAAAACTGACAACCATGGGTGTGACTTGTGGGAAAGGTGTACGGCTGGAGGGTGTTGGGAATGGAGGACGAGGGAATGGATGATGAGGGTTGGGGATTAACGAGACACGTGGGGATGGAGCATGATGAGGTACATGGGGTAATTAGGAGGATGAGTGGCTTTGTAAGGAGTGGTGGAGGGATAGATGGGAGCTCTAAAGGAAAGGGCTAGTGAGGCCTCCGGAAGGAACAAAGATGTAGGTGTGGATGGGTGCAAAGGTGGTATCATAGGCAAAGTTGGAGGTAGTCAAGAAAAGAGAAATAGTGGGGCAAATGAGTGGATGGGGGGGCAATACCAGTGCATGGGGGAGGCAAGAGGCGAAAAAGTGACAAAGAAACTTACCACCATGATCATAGAGAAAGTGGAGGGGCTAGTGACATATCTCTTAATAGGCATAATTTTACCTCAAATGAATGGTCTAAGCAACCTTGATCTTTGCCCAAGGAACTAATACCCATGTGAAGCAAGAGTAGTTGACAATCTGGCTGAATACATGCATGCTTACGAAGGGTCTCATCCTTGAGAAGTCCAAGGATGTTTGTGTGGACGAGCTCAATACAAACCCGAGGAGGAGGGGAACGGCAAACGATGCATCTAACCAAATGCACAAAAGAAGTGCATCTTGTAGCACATGGGGCTCAAAACAAAGGGTCTAAAAGAACATCTACAAGTAGAGCACGGAGGAGAGATTCAATGGCAGTGGAGTGGAGATGGAAAATATGAAAAAAAGTGAGATACAAGTGGGAATTACGAGAAAGGGCCACAAGTGCAACAGTGTTAATTTCACGGGTGGAGAAATATTGGGGAAAGAGGACCTGGTACAAGCCCTTGCCATGGAAACAATGGCGGCAAAGGACAATGCAGCTACTGGCGCGATCAGTATTAGCGATGAGACCGAGTGCATAGGTGGTGGGGAAATCACAGACATCCACAGCACGGACAGAGAGGAAGGAGAAGGATATTGAAGGAACATAGAAGATAGAAGACTAGGACAAGTCTCCTGCAGGGAACAATGCGCACACTGATTACAAGCGAAGATACCATCACCCATATGCATAGACCCCATCACCTATGTTGTTCAAATGAGAATGAACAACATGACCAGCTCATGAACAAGGCACATGTGATTGGTAGCGTCGCCATCGACAACCCAAGATGGAGATAGAACATGCTTTTTTCCAGATATAAGGTAGTAAGCTATCATATACAGAGAAGTAATACTAGACAAAGAGCCCAAAAAGGGGCAGAGGGAAGACACAGGAGGAGAGGCAAGGAAATCAACCAAATAAAAAAGGGACAACATACCAATGGCCAGTGGACCAGAGAGGGCATCCTCCAAAAGAACATGGTGAATGAGGGTGATGATAGTATCCTTAGGAAGAGGGAATAGCAGTGACATGAGGCATGGGGCCAAAGGGGGCGGCGAGGGGAACATCCCTAGGTTATCCAGCCGGAGAAGGGATAGAAAACACACTTTTTCTCGGCCACAAAGGAGAGTACGTACTTGAGAAATTCACTCACAAAAGGTCAAGAATTGGAGGAAGGGGGCATGCGTCATGAAAATGGCCCACAACATCACAGTTTAAGCATGTGGGCAGATGAGTGCCGCCTCCACGACCACCACTGTCACCAGAAGGGGAGGCACAAAGAGCAAGGACATGGGCAGCCAAAGGGAGAATTCCAAGCAAGAAATCAAGAAGAACTTGCTAAAAAAGGGTTGTGGCTAGCTGGGACGCTATCTGAAAGGTCCAAAGACCATTAGGAAGCGTGGTCCAGGCAGCATCAGGGGACTTATATAAAACAGGGAGTGTAAGGGAACGAGGGAAGGGTGTGAGAGTGCAAGAGAACAGGAAGCCAAGTATAGCAATGACCTAATTAAAGAAAAAATATGATCCATCAAGGAGGCACCAATATAAAGAAGTTTGTTTTTGAGAACCTCGGTGTGACCCAAGAAAGTCCCAATGGACTTATCTCCATGATGATTATGGGTATGGAGGTCAGAAAGAAGGGAGGCAAGAGAGTAAAGCAAGTTAGACAAGTAGAGGGCAAGGAGGGATGTCCTGTTATTTTTCAAAAAGAAGAAGAGTGGAAATTTATGCAAAGCTGTTGAGTTGGAAACGAGCAACAATGGGAGCGACCGAATGAAGAAGGTGGAAATCAAGGGTCGTGTAGTCATGGTGAGCAAGGACAAGGGTAAGGACTGGATCGTAGTTTTCCCACAGCCCATGCATATGGGCCCAAGAGATGAAGCAAGATGACCAGTCACTCACTAGTGAGGCGGTAAAATGCCTTGAAGTAGAGGTCAGGGCTATCCATGGGGCTAAGGGATGAGGCCAAGGCTGGCAAGTTGTGGAAATTCAAGTGTCATAGCATCCGTGCAAGCCTAAGTATAGTCAAAGAATCACAAGATCACTTGGTGGAAGACCATTAGTGAAGATAGCGTTGCTAGCGCAGAAGGTTGCGCCAGCAATGCCCGCACCACTGATAGTAGTAGCACCAACAGCAGTAGTGGTACCACCAGGAGGGTGGCATCTTAGGCAGTTCCAGCACCAGCGACAGCACCAGCACCATCAGCAAGAACGGCACCACCAGTAGTGATGAAGCCACTTGAAGAGCCAGGTCCACCAACAGCGCCAGCACCACCAACTGGGACGAAATCACCGGCACCACCAACTGGGACGGAATCACCGACGGTGATGGAATCACAGGAAGCAATGACTCCATCGACAGCAATGATGCTGCCAGCAGGGACGCCATTGGGGATCACGGCCAGAATACTAGGGAAAACAGAGCTCCTACCACCTCCAGCGCCAGTACTGCCGATAGGAGGGGAAGGGGCCGCATCGCCACCCGGATTAATAGGAGCAACTAGGATGGCATGGTGCTTAACAAAAGGACGACAATAATGGCATTAAGTATGGTGGTTAAGAGGAGGATGTGGGGGCTACAAGGAGGAGCAAGATGCAGGGGGAGGGGTGGAGGCAGAGGAGCACCAAGGGAGAAGAAGGCAGAAATGATGGCCCTTATAGTAGCACATTGAGGCAAGAGAGCACTTGAGCCATCGACAAGGCCTGAGCCACCGGAAGCAGGAAGAGTAAGAGTTCGAGAGGAAGCTTACACAACGTGCACCTCTATGCAGGCATCCTAAAAAACAGTCATATCTACCATGGCACCACAAAGACCGAGCTCAAGTACAGTACTACTTGGAGCTAGGGTCAGGATAAAAGATGTGAGGAAGAGATGGTAACATGAAAATCAGGGCACAAGGGGGGTTGAGGAGGTGGCCATGGTAAGGTATGTATTTATAAGGGAGGTTGTGAGTGGAGGGAGTGGGCAAGAAGAGAGAAGGGAAGGGTTAACTCAGGATGGGTTGTGACTGAGCTCAACACACGAACAAAGATGCATGACCAATGCCCGATGAGCAAAATGTAGGGGATGACCAAACATAACTTACCAATGGGATACAAGGATAACATATAAGATACCCTCTGATCAAGCCTGTGTGTTCATTAGCGTGAGTGCTTACTTATCATGCCTGTGTATTCATATCATTTGATAGAGTATCCACTACTATAAGTAAGCACTCACGCTAATGAACACACAGGCATGATATGAACACACAGGCTTGGTACTTCTGGATCAAGGGTAGGGTCATAGTTCCTCTTGCACCATTGATCTTTGTGCCCTTGAAAGTGGAACTCGTCAAATGAAAAGGATGAAACAGCAACAAAATGAGGCCTTATCATACATGGTGCTAAAGTTCGTTTGGACGTCAAGAGGGATGTGCATACTTCTCTTTCGAATATCTTGGGCAAATTGTTTTATTTTGGGGAACTGTTCCATTCTGTGTGACTGTGCAAACCTCAATATACCGCACATGTAGTCGTAGTACATGAGCTTTGGAAACCTTGTGTTTTCAAATAATTCACAAATGTAGTGTAGCACCATCATGAGAAATTTGGAGCTCACCATCTCAAAAAACGGAAAAGGGTAACCACAGCATGTCCAAACAGCATGGAGGGCGCCTGCACACGTGGTTTTGTATCACAAGTCATAATTGGGGAAAGGGTTTGTTGCAAGATGAGCAGACGTTTGTGAAATGGATTTATGTCTGTATGCTTTATTTACCTGAAGTTTGCATGTCCACCTTTTGATAGTCCTTTTCGCACTCGAGTTTGCTTGGCATGTTGTCGATGTCAAAATCAAGCTCACGGACTGTGTAGCATGGCAGTGCCATGCCAAACGGTTGAAGGAGCCACGTGGCTCGAGCGGAGTCACCTGGGACTGTGGACGGTGAGACGGGATGGCTTGAGGGTCGGAGACCCTCAAGCGCCACGGTTTTGGCCTAGTCGGCTAAGGATTCTGTCAAATCCGTTACATTGGTATCAGAGCTCCAGGGCTTGAATCCCACGTTGGGATTACCGGAGATGCCCAGGCGGCTCTCACTCCTAGCGGGGGGGAGTGTAGTGTGGCAGTGCCACGCCGACCGGTCAAAGGAGCCACGTGGCTCGAGCGGGGTCACCCGGGACTGTGGGCGGTGAGATGGGATGGCTTGAGGGTCGGAGACCCTCAAGCACCACGGTTTTAGCCTAGTCAGCCAAGGATTCAGTCAAATCTGTTACAGACTGCTTGTTATTTCACCTCTCTTGAGGTTGGTTTCCTTGTGAGGAATTCTGCTATTAATTTCTTGTCCAGGATATCATCCTCAGTTGCCCATGTATTCTCACTGGGAGGATATCTGTGCCACTTGATGCGATACAACACTGTTCCCTGCACATTATCATCCACTACATCAGCTTTGCATTTCACACTCTCGGTGGGAGTGCGTGTACTCCACTTACCCGGACAAATTTTGCCCCAATAATGGCATCTACCCTGAAGACATTGGTCTGGCTACGTGTACGGTGTTTTTCTGTCCAGAACTCTTCGAGTTGTTGTTGGACTTCTTCTTGTACTTGCCTCGATAGCTGCTGTGTATCAGGCTGGTGTGCAGCACAGAGGCCAGTTCTGCCGATTGGGCTTTTTTCGCAACCATAGATTGTACGGCCATGGACTTTTGTCACGTACAGAATGTCTGAGCACGCACACCTTCCACGGTACAATTTGGCATTGCCATCAATGGATAAAGCTTCTGCGGAAAAGGGCATGCCACATTTGTGATTATGTGCCTTGTTGCAAAGTAGCTGGCGGAGTCTTGGCGTGATCTACAATAGTGAGTGAGATAAGAAATGTATAGGTCCAAGACTGATGTTCTTAATGAATTTTTCTGTATTCCATCTGATTTGCAAACAATGGACCTCAGATGGAAGACAACCACCCTTACCAGCTTGGCAAGAGTGGTTGTCTTCCATCTGAGGTCCATTGTTTGCACGATGTCTTCGTCCACGTCTAGGGCAAACTCGACAATTTTCTAGGATATGAAAGCCTCTTCAAAACGTTGATATTTCAAGATTGGTCGATCTCTTCTTCTATTCACATCATTGCATTATAAGGCATGTTTTTTTTTGTCATGGGTTGCGTTGAAAATATTGGCCTTGCTTGAGAATGGCATGTGTGCAAAGTACCTGTGCAGGTCAGATTGTTTTGATTCGGTTTTGCTTCAAGAACTCTGGGAGCAAAGCCACAGCTGCTTTTTTTTCATGTAAATAAAACCATGCTGAATTTAAGTAGGTGAACTTACAAATCGTTTTCGTACTGGGTGAATATCTGCTTATCAAACATCGTGTCCTCTTTGCATTGAAGAAATGAAGATCATCCATGCCTTGCTTGTACGGCTGTCTTGGTCCATCCGGAACTTGATCCATGATGGCCAATAGTGGATGTTACAGCTGGGGCATGTCTTAATGTGAATCATTCCCCATGTGATAGCCCCTGTGAACAAGAAGAAAAGGCACTGCTTCTTCTCTTCTGCATCCTTCATGTGAAGATTCTGGAATTTACCATCTTCTTTTGCACATTTCAAACATGTCATGACACGAGGACACGCTACCACTCCATAGTTGGCAGCCTTGATTGCTGCTGGTACATCTATTTTCACAAGCTCCTGAAGTGTCTTCCTATGTATCCAACCCTCTGTCATGCAGGGAGCCGGTTTCATCCTTGTGCCAGAAGGAAGCTGATCAGATCCATTTGCTTCGATCATGCCACGACATACATCTTCAAGGACACTGGGACATTCTCCCTTTGATTTCGACAAGAGTTTGATGAAAATTAACTCGAGGTGCTTTGGCAGCATGGAAGCTGTTTCTTCAAGGCAGTAGTCATTCTGTAGGTCAATGGCACTGTGTAGGCCGTCTGCACGAGACGTGGGCAGTGATAAGCTTTGTCCGCATAA
>SZWC01005040.1:64297-74656 GCA_023375785.1 Penium margaritaceum | reverse complement strand
AGAGAGAGAGAGAGAGAGAGAGAGAGAGAGAGAGATAGAGAGAGAGAGAGAGAGAGAGGGAGAGAGAGAGAGATAGAGAGACAGAGAGAGAGAGCAGAGAGAGGGAGACAGTAGAAAAAGGAGAGAGAGTAGAGGAGGGAGAGAGAGGGATGGGAGGATAGAGAAAAAAAAGATAGTTTAGAGAGAGATGAAGAGGAAATGAGCAAGCAGAGGAAAGAGGGAAGGAAGGGTAGAAGGTAGAAAACCTAGAACTTAAAAGAAGTGAGCAAGAGGGGGAGAAGCAAAGGAGCATAAGTTAGGCATACCAAGGGGGATAGATGGCATAAGAAGAAGGAATAGAGGAAGAAAGAAGGGTGTTGAGAAGCATTACTTTTAGGTGCCTTTTTTAACTAAAAAAATCCCTTGGAAGGTCAGATTTTCCCTTAAGAATTACAGTGGTTCACATCCTCACAAATGACGGATTTCTTGTCTTTTGCTACCTCTAAACTGGCCGGTTATCCTTCATCTGCCAGGGCATCTTCAACTTCTAGAAGCCTTTCAGCTGCTAGTACCCTTTCACTTGCCACTCACCCTTTAGTTTCTAATGATCCTTCGTCTTCCGGGTACTCCCATAACTATCAAGGGACCCTTCCGATCACGTGGGTGCTTATATAACCACCGAAGAGGTTATGTTACTCCCGCTTAACCCCAAGAAAATAAGGTCTTCCACATCGGATTAAATTAATCTAGTTCCCTCACTCTATTATGCCTCTAGTTCTAAAAAAAAACCAGACTGCCTCCAGGCACTCCAGGTTTCAGACCTGCTACAGATCACTTCTTCAAACTCTCCAAGTTTAGCCTCCAACACTTGGACTTCGAACAATGTATTGAGTGCCTGCTCACTGAGCTCCTTCAGTGCAAATCCATCCAGGGGGGTCGCACTTTGGTTAAGCTACATCCAATTCCTGCATTTAGCAGTTGGTGTAATGCTCAACTTGTACAAGTACAACACCTAATACTACAATGCACAAAGATTCCAGACATAGTGTAAGAATTAGATGAGTGCTTTTGGCTGTCTGTACTTAATCTCTCTCTACATGATGTGTCCATCTTTAACTAATATTGTATGTTGAATCTAGTGTGCTTTCACCCTTGAATAATCCAGTTTTCTTCATATGGTATTGGAGTAGGGCGGCAGCCTGTGAACAACAAAAAACACAAGGAACTCTAGAATCATTGACGAAGTGGAGGACCTCCAATGTCCACAAAAGGAGGCGTTCATGCAAGGAATGGAACGTGGAAAAGATCATTAGCAAGAAGACTTATTTACACTCACGACATAGTGTGCACAGTAAATGGGATCAGTCCACCTGGAGTTTGACACGCCACCCAGCTTCAGGACAAGTTCAATTTTCAAATGCAAGGTGCAGACATGTGCATGTAGCATGCGATTCTTTGCTGCAAACCGGCAGAAGAGAACTTAACTACAACAAGGCAACATGCCCAGCAGATGGTTTTTGAGCTACAACACAAAACTCAGACAGGAATAAATTACCATATGCACCGATATGCTAAGCTAGAATTCCTATATAATACCCATCCACCTCCAAGAGCCCATCTTTTAGCAGTTCACCCTATAGTAGCGCACCATGCAGTAGCTCATCCTGTAGTAGTAAAATCGTTTGCACCTCAAGAACACGTGCACCCCAACCTCCAGATCCTTACTATGTAGGCCTGGTAGTATGCCAGCCATCTCAAATGCTCTCCAAGCAAATACAATACGCACAGATAAGTTCAATGGTCAAGACTTCTCCCAATAAGCATCAAACGTCAACGCAACAATCCGTCCACCCAAGGTGTGGCAGATATTCAATGGCAAGTGTAGCCCCCTTGCTCCAAGAAGCCCATTGTGTTGGAAATATAATGTGTCAAGACACAATCCCTCAAAATATCCAAGCTCTTAATAATGGTTCAGGTCCTTGACCAAACCAACATGACAAATAGTACTCTCACATTGGGACCTAACTGTCAAGATATCCCCTCATTATGTGGCATGTGTCACCTGAGTATGGCTAGAAAAAAGAATGTGTTGCTATAGTCAATGTGTTCTTGTCTGCTTCTATATTCTGAGGATGTTCATTCTATTGAGATGAACAAAAAAAAATATTCACCTTCTTTGCCTTTGGAACCATGGTCCTCGTTGTCATTTCTTCACTCTACCATTCCTTGCTTGTGACATGCATACTTGCTTCCGCAACCTTTGCTGATTCTTCTTGCTTCTACCGCCACTCACCATGTTCATTCACTTATCTTGACATGGTATCAGAGCTTCAAGCAGCATCTCCTGGTGCCTTGTGACCACATTGTCTTGCTTTTTCCTCCATCTGCCATCGGGACCTCCTCAACCTCAGCCTACTGCCACTTCCATCACCTATATCACATTTTCCAACTCTGTCTCCTCTTCCATTGCTACAGCAACAACAATAGTACAACACTCCTCCCTGCTCCCATTCACCCGCACGTGGTGGTTCACATTCTCTAGCCTGATCTTTAGCAACTGAAATGTGTAGTATCATCTCACATTACTCCTCAAAGGTTTGGCAGCATTCATTACCATGAATGAGCCTTATATGCAAACAAAATCCTGTGGCAACGTCCGACCACCTCCGTCACCAACAATGAAAAACAGTATTTTGGCTGCTTTCAGCTGTTATCTTTGATTAAGCTTCCTACTGCTTTCCTCTCACCGTATTTCTCTTGCCATCGACCAGCATTGGCCCCACCTGACCCTGTCATTTTAAGATCTCGCATCCTCCACCTCTCATTTTCCTCTTCCATCATACAACATGATCTTGTGGCTAAGATTACGTCTCTGCTGCCGTCTCCTCCTCCTGATGCGCACTTCAAATCTCATCTTCCTCCAACTGTCGCATCTACTCCAATCTATTGCTTTGTATTTACCATCATCTTTGCTTTCCTTTTTTCCTCTTCACTATATCATCACCCAAGCCACCCTCTCATATTGCATCCCTGTATTACAATGCCTCCACTCCCTCCTCTTCCCACAACAATCTCTTTGTTTGCATCTATCTTATCAGATTCATCTACTCCATCTACATCATCAGCTGCAACCTCCATCATTTTCTGCTTCCTCACTCTCAACATTAGTTTCTTCACTCTCTGCCACTTCCTCATTTTCCTCATCATCCATCTACGTCATCGTAATTTTCATCATCAATCAATGTATATGGTTTCTCACCTAGGATTAATTTTTCATCAATCTTCCACTATCCGCCATCCACTCCTCTCCTCAGCATCTTGATCCACCCGGTGAACCGCCAATCTCATAGTGACCTGCACCTACGATTTCCCATGCTTAGAGCATGTGGTTTTGCCGTTGTTCCTAGATACCAATCCATTGTCATTAATCCTGAATTCACCTCCACTTCATTAATCTGCATGTGAAGCCAATAGCAGGATCACCTACTGTCACCTCCCTCCCTCCCACAAAACAAACGCATGTGATTTCGCCCTTGTACCACGTTCCACAATCAATCATCCGCCGATGTCTGCAATCCATTTTTTTCTTGGCATGTGGACCCGCCCGGTCAATCGCCGATCTTGCAATGGTTTGCACACAAGTTGTCCCATTATCTGCTTATGTCATTCGCCCCTACATTCAATTCATCTTCAACTCCACATCAGCATCCTCCAAGACTACAGAAAGTTCCTTCCACCCAACATCTGGATTCACACAAATCCACTGCACACCTTGTAGTGATCTACGTCCTTAAAAGGACGTAGGTCAATACTGCAACTGTCACAACTCATCTTTCCGTCTTCATCCACATCACTAATTTTATTTGGTGGAGATTTTCCATCATTCCAGTTCTCTTGTCTGGGAACATCGGACACCACATGTCTTCCTGCTCGTCGGTCTTGGGCCAACGGGTGCAACAGTCCATTGCTCGTTCAGCCCAGACTCTAGAAGTTGAACTGAATTATACCTCCTCTAAAGGATAAAAATGATCAGCTCTGACAGAGCATCCTCAGTGAGTGGCGAGCTGGCAGCACCCTCCTTCATTAATCTCATCACATCATCACCTGAATTCACCGCTAGCATCATCACCTGGCTCTCACCCGAGAGGCATATGACACGCTAGCAGAATATGGGATGAATATCACTGGCTCAAATAATTAACTTTTCAGCCTCGCACAACAGACCTTGATCAACTAGTACAATTTGACACGGCTCCTCACTAGATACTAAAAATTCCTTCGCTCGCCAGACCATCCCATTTCAATCTACAAGGACGCATTCAACCATGCTTACAGTCTGCTACGGGGTTGCCTCGACTCTTCATGCAAGCATTACCAACTAAAACACAATCCATTCCTAAACTATGGCATTGGATTCTTCAGCAATCCTAGAGGAAGCAATGGATCACAATCACATGTCGCAACAACTACAACTTTGTAGGTATCAATGGAAATATGTGTGTCCTCTGGTGCATAGATTTTCCCTCAGATGCAGATTATGGGACAACTCAAGTTTATAAGGTCCTCTACATAGTGCTTTGACATGGCTTTGGCAACACCGATGCACTTCTTGGTTATCTGACCTATCTGGGTTCCATTATCTTAGAAGAAGCTCTGGCACAACACAAAGCCCAAACATACCCAAATATTATACCGTACTGAACTATGAATTCGTCAGTTTCAATAATTTATGACCTGTAATCAAGGTTCGTTTTTTAAAATATTTATTTTTTTGTACTTCAAAAGAACGAAATTACACCATGGTGTTGTCAAATTTTCGTTTTTTACACTCATATGGCCCTGAATCCCACTCAAAAATGGCCTAAAACATGGGGATTTGTACTTCTCCCAGCCAACATCACAAACTGAACTGAAAACAAATATTAAAACGTATTCATTTAGCACAAAAAAATCCCTTCTTGTAACCGTATTATTGATTTAGTCTCCTCCAATAATTATTTAATAACGAAATCAAAGTTCAGTAGGGTAATAGGATTCAAACAAGTCCGAGGATCCGATGTACAGTTGGTCAATGAATCTCTCACTGACATTTTGGAAATGTGGAAAAATCTGCTCATGCACTGTGGAGTAGAACGCTCTTCCCTATGGGAAGAAGAATGCTACCACAAACACAGCGAGTAACTTCAAAGAAGAACAATTATCAGCCTCATCAATGACGCTGGCTTTGACCTTAGTAGGGTTCAATGAGGTACCTTAGGAATTCATGTTTCTTTTGAAGGATTCCACGTGCCTTTATATTACAAATTGTCACGTGACTCACCTCCTCCATGGACCATCAATCATCAAACTGAACAAAAGCCACGCAGCCAAACAAAACTCAAGGGAACCTACCATATTGAAGATCATGAGCATACCGATCTTAAGCAACATTTGGACAAGATGCCCGGGCATGGGTCATTGATTTGAAAGTATGCGTATTTTCTTTACTAACGATAACTCAATGAAATTTTGAAGAAAACCCTTATCAACTCCTTCACTTTAGCAGGTTTCCTGAATGACTCAGTGGAGCCCAAATGTTAAGCAAATCGACTTGTGGAGCTATTATCACCAGATTTACTCATCTTACAATAAAATCTAGAGTATGATGTTCCATTCTCCCTACAAGAACTTTGAGATCATGATCATGTCACTTGGACTCATGAATGATCTTGAAAACTTCATCTACAACTCATATACTCTCTAATCATGAATCTTTGATGCCCAAGCGCGACACAAAAGGAGACTACATTCCCAGGAGAAAAAACAGAAGTAACAAGCAGCCCATCCAGTATGCAAGAATTCCATGTCCTCCAACCATATTTCCATGCTCAATTGCAACATGCGATCACTCATGGAAGAAGCCATTGGTTAAAATCCTCTTTTGCACTCGGTGTAGGGAAATAAAATTGAACAATGGAGAGCCATATTATACGTAAAATTTGTCACTGGTTGTTGATGGACCGGAGTCGCTTCATTTAAAGGGGGGATTTGGAAACTTAGTAAGCCCAAATGGAAAAAATATATAACATGTTTAATTTTTCACACATAAATAGGTTATCAACCAGTGAATCTAAAAAAAAAACTTTCCTCTTCTTCATACTCAAAATTCATGGTTTTATTTTTCTTAG
Source organism: Penium margaritaceum (assembly GCA_023375785.1). NCBI lineage: Eukaryota > Viridiplantae > Streptophyta > Zygnematophyceae > Desmidiales > Peniaceae > Penium > Penium margaritaceum. The sequence continues at coordinate 68,510 of SZWC01005040.1, read as the reverse complement.
GGCACTTGTCCGCCCAGCTACCACAGGGCCCAGTATGTCGAGCCCACCAAAAAAAAGGACTCCCCAAATCCTAGTGAAAAACAAACTCAGATCAGGTTCTCAATCAGGTTTGTTATAACCCCTCGATGTTTAGATTCGACGCTCTAGATTTTAGGAATTATGTGATCTTTTATTATTATGGGATTTTTCTGGTTCGAACTGCTGTACTGATCCAAATTGTTTGAATTTGTGGACCAATGATACTTTAACTTTGACAAACAGAGCTGTTCAACATTTAATGGTCCATCAATTCAAACATATGTGTCACCTCGTGCGTCCCACGTGCAGCTTCTGGTCATTCTAAACGTGCAAATTGAACTTGGAATGGTCATTCTTGTTGTTCACATGCTTGTGTGCACACTTCTCTTGGAAATTTGTCAGAATTGCTGTTAGGCAAACTGTCAACCGAATGAATGCAATGCCACAGATCCACAATGCAAGGTCAAGAATTAAGAAAGCAGCCCACCCGGGTAGTAAAGGAAGCATAAGTTGTGAGATAAAATTTTAAATTCGATGACAGTAATTTGTAATTATAATTGTAGTCCTTGAAGCCCAATGAACAAAGAGCGTATCCTATTTCAACCACTCCAAAAATATTCCATATCAGAATTAATGATCAGGGGGTACTTTAGTTTTCCATGCATTGATTTCGCATGACATGCAAATTTGATGTATGACCTTTTCCTACTAGTTGAGTGTTCCTATCAACAGTTGGAAATCAAGGAACTGTTTCTGTTTTTATGGGTGTATGGCTTTTTTTTGCCATTTGATGGTGGTCATTTCATTCTACATGACGCCTTGGTGTCAACATTTTCCTCCAAATTCTTGAAACTTTGTCATTGTCTACCTATATGATTTTTGGGTTTAAAGCTGCAACACATAAGAGCACAATACACAAATTTGAGGATGTTTCATCCATATCAGAGGGAGAAAGGTTTCCGACGTTCAGCACCCATTGCCTTTGTGGTGGGCAGATCACGTTCGATCCACGAAACTGTGGTGCCAATTGCAAAATGAACAAGTTGACCAATATTTGCGACATTCAATTTCTTCTAGGCATGTACAGCCACTACCATTGACTTGTAATGGAAGGCACACGAGTGTTACCACCTCTGCATTATCTCACACAAAATGAAAATGAGTAAAATTATGGCGATTAAGATAGGATTGTTTGTCTTTATAAGAAACACTTTGACATTCGCTCCAAACTTATGATTAGAAAATGCAACAATAATCTGTGTTATAGAAATTCATGCATCCAACCATGCTATTAGAACCGTTTTCCTCACATTATGAAGAAAATCCTAGAGAACATTCCATTGTGGAAAAACTATGCAAGGTTTGTGAACCCAAGATGCACTATTCAATGCATGCAAAAGAAACACTGACGGTCGTGAACATGTTCAAAAATTTGATGCACTATGCAAAGCAATGATGGTATATCGTGTGTACTGACCAAAACACCTTGACGCGACTAAAGAATTGGGAAAGTAAAAGCATTGGCAAAATCAGTGTCTAGAGTTTTTTTATCCAACTTGAATGAAATCAACATGTGTTGGTAAAGCTTATGGTCACGATACTAAAATTGTGAGTCAAGAGAGTCTCATACATTCAGTTTTTTTCTCACACGTGGCTATAAGAACATTGGTGGCTACAAAAAAATATAGTCCAAAGCTCCACAATGGCAATGAAAATGAACTAATGACGTTTTTGTGCCATCAAGTCAAGAATTATGCATATGCTAGTGGAACATCACCGGTTTAAGGGGAAAACTTGGCAAGGAAGAGACATTTGTGAAAACTGTGAAGTCCTCATGGTGGGAGGATAATGCAGTTGGCACCATGAACTACCATAAACTGCGCAAGATTTGCAAGTAGTATACGTCAAGAAAAACCAAACACCACGGCTTGATTCAATATCTACCGGTACCAACAAAGGCATGGTTGCACATCTCCATGGTCCTTGTAGCAGGTTTTTTCTACTACACCAGAAGGGTGTGACGTTGTATTCATGGTTCATAAAGGATTTTCATCAATGGGGTGTTTCATTCCAACAACCACCACCATAATCCCTTGGATATTAGAGCTACTATTCCCCAAAAAAATGTAGAAATTACCAAGGTCCTTCATGTGAAATAAAGGAGGTTCATTATTCAATCGACATTGACCAAAATGAGTAGTTCACTAGGCAATCATGACACGACCTCATGACTCGCTGTGATAGTTGGGTCCCACTATTGACGACCTTGCATCATGTTGAAATTCTAACCAAGGGAGCAATAATTTTTTAGGAACTATTACATGTGGAGTTCAAGCCACATGGTACAAACTGGACAGTCATGCTAACAACTACTTAGCTTGCATACGACACCACAACAAGTAAACTTGCCAAAAAGATGTTGTCCGTAGTTGTTTAGGAAATTCTAAAAAAATCAGTTACACTGCATAATTCAACGAGTATAATAGCCATTGATGTCAAGCAGTAAGATGTATCTTCTTTGGGACGAGAGCTCAAAGTCACACAAATTGTTTTCCAACAATGGAGTGCAAAGCTAAGATTCATCTGGCATACATAATTTTTCAAGAAAATAGCCAGGTCATACTTAGCAGCATGAATATTGAATCATGAGGAAAAAACTGTGCTTAGTTGAAGCATAAGTGGTTCTGCTCCTTGGCGACAAATAGCAAATGTCTTGTCATATTAGCGAATATGGAGCCTTGTCGTTGCCACACTTCATTTGCAAAGCAATAATTCCATTCATATGGTTTTCCGTATCAATGTCACCTGTATCAAACCCCAAAAAAAAAAACTACCTCACACAAGTGGTGCTCGTGATCGGCCATCTGAGTGTGCAAAGATATACAGTGCATCATATTCTAGCACCGCTAATATAGAAAAGTGAATGAGCAACTTGTGAAGTGGCACGGCTATGATGTAGCCTAGAACTATGAGCAGCCATAAAAATACCAATGGGATATCAATGATCATATTGGTCGTTGTTTTAACAAGCATGACCTATTCTTATGCAGCGTTCTAGATTGTCACATTTAAAAGGGGTGGAAGTGTAACGTCTTTGAAAAACATCAGAAATCAAACCCTACAAATACTATGTCGGGTTTTTCTTCCTTGTATCAATATTCCACTATGTGTCACCCTTTAGACTTCTTTGTCAATGCGTTAAAAGGAATGCTAACCAACTTCCATGAGAGTATGCACTCCACTTCAAACGGTCCTAAAAAAATTCAAACAACTTGTAGAAAGTTTTAGAAAATTATTCAAAACCAGAATGAAGTTTTGATAATGTCCGGGTGACGTCATGACGACATTGGATTTGTACAATGATGTGTCTTGCAGATTTTGGAAACACTCCAACTTCTTGGCGAGTTTTCTGGCATCTTCTAGTGACATCTTAAACGAGATCATGTCGTAAAGAGAGAACGTAGGACCCCAACCTTGCCTTATTTGTGTTTTGGCATTTACATACATGTACACGATTGCTTCCACAATTGGCAAGTCCCCTTAGTGGTTGTTCCAAGGTACACGTCTCCATACTTTTATTCTACAATGTCTATGCTACCCTCTTGGTATCTTGAGCCAGTGACTGTTCCGTCTGTTGAACTCCAATGACGTGTAGAGTTGTGGTTACCTGCTCGGGTATACTTAGTGAACGGGGTATGGGGTAGGGAAGGGGTCTCACATTAAATTCTCTTGGTAAATCGTCTGTCCACCGATCAGGATCCTTTGTAACGCAAAGCCGGCCCTCTGGCGTCAGCCTGACGGCATGACCGAGAACGGACGAGGGCTAGGTGGATGTTGCCGCACGTGCCGAGTGGCAGTCGTTTCCCGATCCATTCCTTTGTGGCCGGCGTGGAGAGAAGGCCGGCGGAGGTCCCGGCGTCAGGTGGCACCTCGCGGCACCACTTCTGTGCTGTTCCTCCTCGTCCATAGGTGCGTGCTTCCTCCTCGTCCATAGGTGCGTGCTTCCTCCTCGTCCATAGGTGCGTGCTTCCTCCTCGTCCTCCCTCCTCCCTGGGTGGGAGTCTCGAGACGTGATGCGGACGGAAGCAGCGTGGAGACCTGCCGTGTCCTGCAGCCTGTCTGTGTGTGCGGAGGAAAGGAGCTTGGGGACCGGCCGCTGGGTGGAGTGAGGGGAGGCATGGAGGGGGGTAGAGAG
>SZWC01005039.1:148618-159926 GCA_023375785.1 Penium margaritaceum | reverse complement strand
AGGCCCGAGAAACAAAGGCGGGAGAGCATACCTGTGTGGTGGTGGACTTGAATGACTATTCTTGCTACAATCAAAGGGTATAAGCAAGAGGGAGAGAGAAAGAGAGAGAGAGAGAGAGAGAGAGAGAGAGAGGGAACATGTTGTGGTACTAAAAGTGATGGCCTTTACCACAAAAGTCATAGAAAATTCAAGAGAACTTAGCATGAATTCTTTGATGTAGTTAGGGAGGGTGAAAACTGGCACCTCTTCCAAGAAAGTTGGCTCCTCCGAGTGCACATTGGGGATTCCGAGGATGGAGGAAGTGGTGATCATGTTTAGGGGTTGGATGTGGTGGTGGAGGTGTTTGATGTGAGCTAGGTATGTCTTTCTACGGCCTTCAGAGATGAAAAATGTGAGGAAATACTTCACATTTTCAAAGGCATACGATTTGGGAAGATTGCACAGGGAGAACCTCACCTCCAAAGGTTGTGAGATTTGAAGGCCGGACAGGCCACCTTGGTGAAAAAAACCTCCACCTTGGATTCATGGTCTGAAAAATAAAGCAGGTTGATATCCTAACAGAAACCAATCAGGGTCCGATGGATAAATGCACAAACCTACAGGCTTGAATATGTAAGGGTGTGTGTGGCGAGAGCACAATTTTCTCCATCATCATCTTCTTCCACTTGTACACGTTACTCGGCCATCACGACTTTGCCCCAGAACATCGTCTTACTTTAAAAGTGGTCAGCACTGTGAAAGGGACATCGCTAGGGTGGCAACGATGTAGCATCTCCAGAAAAGAGTTAGCAATGTGTTCCCCAATGAGATAAAAATGTTGTTGGAAAGCTTTCGCCAGACCTTCCATGTTAAGGCTAGCCTTGTGAATGACTGGTTTATACTGGAAACTCCCTTTCAAAAGGATTTCATGGCATGCGCCTTCCACATCAGTGGGTGAGCCAGAAGTGGATGAGCCGGCATGTACCATTCTGCGATTAGAAGCTAGAGGGCCACAGCCTTCTGACTATGTGACGCAATCAGTAAGTCATTGACGTCAACAAGGGTGGTGGAAAATGGTGCTGAAAACGGATGAATCCATTGTACTACATCAATAACACCCAATTTCCATGGTTGAAGTAATCTCTTGGTTCCAACACCAGGATGACCGTTTTAGGCCATGGAAGGCCGGAAGTTGGTGACATGAGAAAACTTGTGGGGCTGAACCATGTTAATATCCTTATCCAATCATCCGTGTAGAAACGCCTTGTTCACATTCATCTGTTCTAGTTCCCAAGCGTGGTGTGCTATGAGGCACAAAAGAATTCAAGCTGTAGTGTATCATCCAACGGGTGCGAACGTTTTATCAAATCGAACATCGGGGAATTGTGAAAAAAACCTTCTTGATGAGGAGTGCCTTGCACTTACTCAATGCATTTTTTGGCTTGTAAACTTGAAAAAAGACCCAACGAGCATCAATGGTTTTGTAGCTTGTGGAAAATTGACCAGTTCACATATGGCATGGTCCTCCAAAACTCTCAACTCATCCAACATGGCAGTCTCCCAGTGTTGGGCATCAGATGCCACACGTGCTTGTTGAAAGGCATAGTGGCAATGAGGCATGGTGGTGAAAGTATCATGAAAATTGGCAACCCTGCTGAGGAGAGCAGCTTCCAGTGCACACTCATGCTCAGTCGTGAGCAACGCAAACCCAAGAGAAGAAGGGGGATGGACAATCCCAGTGGCTAGACATAGAGTGTCCATGCCAGTTGGCAATCAGGCGAGTGCTCAGTCTGTGACCGAGAATAACAAGCCAAGGCTATGGATACGCTGGAGGAGAGATTAAGGAGCATTCGAAGGCACTACCACATATGAAAGGGGAATTTGGGTGGAGGACCCGTGAGTTCTCTGGAAGAGACAATCTGGGGCAAAAACTGGAGGAGGAACAGATGGACTCGATATGACGGGAGTGACTAGACTTGACAAAGCTACAGAAGAGTGAGGAGAAGAAAACGGACTCAAACGGGAAAGACGGTGAGAACGTGATAGGGGAGGATGTGACCAATGGGGAGGGGTGCTCCAAAGGAGTTGGACAACAAGGACCGGAGGGATCCTAAGGAATATGTGGGCGCAGTGTATATCCACTTGAGAAAGTAATGAGGGTGCAGGATTTTGGGAAACAACATGGATTCTAGGGACTACACGAATGATAAGGCTGACTTCCTCCCCATCCCCCGGACCGAGAGAGCGGCAGAAGGGAGGCAACAGATGGAACTCGACCAAGGTCACAAAGGAGCACGAAACCAAAACAAAGTGCATCATAGGACGCAATGACCTCCTAACGCAGAAGGTCCCAGAATCTTGAGGCATTAGACTCGATGGAGATACTCGTAATGGAGCAAAGTCGCCTACATGGAGAGATTTTGCCATCACGTAGGTCCTAATGCAAGCCAGATAGATGCAATGTTGTCCCTAACCTGAGAAACATGAAGATCAGCATGATTCTTGTACAAACGCTCAAAGGGTGTGATAGTGCGAGGGAGAGGACTGTGAGGAACACGGTTCCAAACCAGTCACGTAACTCATGGGTTCAAATGGAAAGATGGAGGGTAGGAAAGACTCAGACAGAAGTGTGAGGATACCATAAGTTAGATTCCTACTCAAGCACTTGTAGATGCCATTTTTTTCTAGGTGCGTATAGAGAAGAGGTATCCTAAAACACCCCTTTGGATTAAAGGATTCAGTGGTGGGTCTAAGGAACTCACCACCCCAATCACTGTAAAAGACACACAATGGCATGCACTCTCAACTTGAATAAGTTATAAAACAATGACCACACAGTCATCACTGTTTTCATGAGGAGCAAACACCAAAAAGACGGGAACAGTCATCAATGAGACACAAGACATGACTTTCAATATCCACAAGGATATCATTGAGGTAGGGGAGCTGTGACATCAACATGAACACGATAAAGGTGGTGAGCAGACTGGGATTGAGACAAAGAGAAAATGGAGCAATGCATTTTACTCTAGGCACAATCAAGATAGTGAAATGGGAAAGGAAGGTGGATGGTGAGAGCACGACATAAAGGTGAATTCGGAGCATGCTGGTGATGGCTTCAATATGAACATGGCCAAGACAACAATGCAAGAGCTAAACGTGATTTGGAAAGAAATAGAGTGTGAGATGAGAAAGAGTAGAGCCAAGAGAGGGAGCGGAGGGTGCAAGTAACACTACACAATAGAGTTTGTCACATTTGAGGCCATGCAAGATGACACGACCGGAGGGACAAAGGAGGAAAATTCTAACACCAGGACTGGGTGACAAGTCCATGTCCTCATCAACCAAGGATATCACCAACAGCAAGCTAAGATCCAGCAAAGGCACTTACAAAACGTTAGGAAGAAAAAAAGCACCACTGGGACCCACGAAGCGGATGTCACCAATGCCCTAAGTTGCAAGTAACTATTCTGACCTAGTGTTAACAAAGCGAGTGGACACGGCAGGGTCCAACAAGACAAAGGAGGAATGTACAGAAGTCATACGGCTAGTGGCTCCAGAGTGAAGGATCCATAAGGCACCCAATACAAGCACAAAGGAGAAGATGACCCAGGCAGCAATGGTTCCAAAAGATGTGATGGAAAAAGAACATGCAATGAGACACCAATGATAACAGATTTCCAATGCTCTTCCCACAAAACAAACGCTGATGGCGGCCCGAGTACATGACCGGGGAAGTCCCCACCAAGGGCAATGTTAGTCTGGAACGTGAGACCTTTGGCCAATGGAGGAACACTCTCACCTCTCTGATGTGAAGGCGTACTAGCTAGAGACTGCTTGAGCTGGAACTCACCGTCGACTAATGCCAATGGGACCAGGCTCAAGGATCCCAAGGAGAGAGGGTGCCACGAAGGAGCAACGTACGCTAGGAAAAGAGGCCCGGCACTGATTGGCGCTCCATGTGGAGGCGTCAACAGGTATGGGGCTAATGGAGGAGTTGAGGAAACACCAGTGGTGGAGTAAGCCATTGTCAAGGTGGAGGACCGAGAGGGGGTGTTGGAGGTGGAGGTGGATGAGAAAAAGGTGCCATCGTTGCACACCAAATGAGTGTGCATGGCGCGCGCAAGATGCAAGTCATCAAGGAGCACATGGCACGTGCATGCGGAATGCTCGTTGGAGCCACAGTTCTAGCACACAAATGTGCCAAACACATGGGAAGGGGCATCGTCTTTGGATTTTCCCATGGTCTTCCCAAGACCAAAAGGAACTAGCTAGTCCTCAGGTTGGGGTAGTGGAGTTGTTGATGCAACGTGCAGGAACCCATGCTCATTACTGAGTTCGCCCCCTCAATGTGCTTCACTAGGGTCTAAGTCTGAGAGCACTCATTTGTTACTCAAAAGTGTGTGTGCCAGAGTTAGCACCAAAATGCAGCTGGAATGAAGCAATGAGTAATTACGAATGAAGAATGAGCAACCAACTGACACCCCTCCTAGTTCTAGCCTCACCTCAGCCATGTGAGGCTTGTTACTCAGAAAATCAGCCAACAAGGAAAATTCTAGCATTATCGTGTCTAGCATGATTTTCCTAAGTGAGGCCTGCCAGACACCAAATAGCCCAAAATGCGGGCGTTGACCATTTTGCCTAAAACCTGGACCATACCAAAAACACCACACTTAAACGCAGTGCTGCATTCAAAATCAGCAAAAAAAACTAGCTACGAGGAGTTACGGCTGCCCGAATTCAGGCACTGGCTACACTTCTCCTGAGAGCCAACTACGACTACTAATGACTGATAGCCAAGGGTAGCTGCTGATGGAGCTGGTGGTATGAGGGTGCAATATCAAAAGCACGAGGAGGAGAACTACACGCTCGGCATCACGGTGATACGTCCACTCCAACAAATAGTGCCCTGTCACCATCAGCGCCCATCGAGTCAGTTGTCTGCATGAGCATGCACACCAGCTGAGAGGTCACAAAATGAGTGAGTGAGGCAGTGAACAGATTAAGAAACACTACCCCATGATCCAAAGTGTCAATACACATAAGCGCACAAAGGTAATGTTCCACCATTATACCTGACCCAACACTCAGTGTAAGAACGAGAGGAGATGGATCACATGTGTAACGAGGATAAGCGATGAGAACCCATGTAGGGGAGGAGTCACATCGCATGCATTCTTGAACAATTTTTGCTTTAGCGCCTTGGTGAGAAGTGAGCTAACTGCTTCATAGTCTCGACCCACACAATATGAATGCTGCCCTCATGCAACAAGGAAAGAACGTAGTGATACTCAATATTGATGTACTTTGTGCATGCATAGTGGACACCATCATTGATGGTAATTGTTTCGGCACTCTGGTTGTCACAATGAAAGGTGATGAATAACACTTGCCGATGCAACTCATCCAACAAGAGATCTAGCCACACACTCTCACATGCACCAGCGCCCAGCACCACCTACTCTTCCTCTATTGTACAACGTGGGACACACCCTTGCTTCCCCCTACCCCATGAAAATGCAAACCTCTGATGAGAAAGATCCAACCAGTGTGACTCTTCCCATCTCGGCTCCATGCCTGGTCACAATCAATGTAGCGTACGGCCACCATAGACCGTTGTCGACGGAATGTGAGGCCTCGGTGTGTGGTGGAAATCACCTACTACAACACGTGTAGAATTACATCAAGGTACAACTGGTGTGGGGCCCATGTGGTGGTGGCAAGAAACATGAGTGACTCAATGACACGGACGATATAGATATAGATATAGATATAGATATAGATATAGATATAGATATAGATATAGATATAGATATAGATATAGATATAGATATAGATATAGATATAGATATAGATATAGATATAGATCTGTGATAGGTCTGCCGTAGACATAACAGAATTCAAAAACATTGCCAGATCCGTCAAATTTCCGCGTGTATGTACACATTTTCTGTTTAGCGCGTGTTGAGGATGTCGTAACTGACTTCCGTCGCAGTGCCTCCGTCAAGGTGATGTTGCCATTTCAGTCGCGGCACGGCGTGACTTGAATGGCATCCAACAAACCCTTATAATGATCATATCTGAGGGAGGTCAATCACAAGATCCAATTCGTCAAAGGAACAGGTTCCGGGGTTCTAACATCATTGCTGTACCCGTAGGTGCGATTCGTCAACGTCTAGCTGAGAAAATATGAGATGCCGTTGAATTGTCCATGCCTCGAATGGCAAGAGAAACAACGACAGGGGCTGAGGGTGGAAACCTACACGTGGTACTTTGTTCGTGACGAATGCGCGAGAAATTAATTCGTGAAATTGATGAAGAATCCACACCAGAACAATTCAACCAAAACCTACTCGTGGATGCCGCCCCCTCCCCCCCTGGTGGCTGCATGGAGGCATGACTCGGGGATGGCCATTCTGTCGCGATGAACTTCGCGTCAATCTGTTTCGTTGGCGTGAACTGGGTTGGTAAGGGCCTTCTTCAGACAAAGTCTCGTCAGGGATCTTGCGTCGTCACAGCCTGAAATAGATAACAAAAGCGTTGTTTCATATCCAGTTCAACTTAGGGCTGACCTTGACCATCGATTGCTCAGAGTTCATTGGCTATCCAGGTTCTTATAATTAGGCTGCTGGTCAACCGGGAAAGATCGGTCCGAAAGCAGGAAAAACCATAATCTTTTTCTGGGTCATTCGAATGTAGATCATTAAATTTTTGCCATTTGAAGTCACATTATTCGGGCGCTTTCATAATTTGGCAATGACACCCTCGACTAGACAGGGAGGTCGAAACCCAGTCGCAAGGTTGCTTTTTCTCACAAGGTATTGAAATTCGCCGAAAACCTCAAAACAAAGGAAACACGTCACAAACATGCTTCTTATTTGACCACTGGCGGGTACTGAGTTCCAATGTAACTTGTACAGCCTTCTTGGGGCTCGCAGCTAAGCCTCTTTCTTTGCTGCAAGTTTCCAGCATCAGCTAAGCATGGCAATACATTTATCTATTGCTTTACGCGAAGAAGCTTTGGCACGGCGTTGATGCACCTGACATGACGATCCGATGTTAGCATCAAGATGAAGAGGCGGATTGGTACAGATATTTTGTTTTCCTCATGTCATGAACCTTGCCAACGCAGATTTTGGGACATACAGCGACCTGTCCACTTTGTTTGATGTCACGGTAGAAAGCGGTAGAGGTGGTAACCCTCACGATTGGCACCACTTTAGTGGGGGAATTATAGTAAGAATCATGCCCCTTTTGACTCAACCGTCAAACCAACATAGGTACCCAACTATTAAGAAATCGTAGGCTTACGTGGGACTTCCTTCCCATGAGAAAGTTACACACTTAACCTCCACCTCTAAGGGTGTCTATTCCACTGGTCGTCAGCACATGAAATTGGGGCTCAAAGGCCAATTCTACTTAGTACTTCAAAACACCCATTCCCCTTAAGAATCAGGTTTACTGATCCACATGTTTTCAAAGTGAGGGTGTGTGAGAGTTTCAGGTGGAGTGAGGTGGTGATCAATCTTGCACATTGGTGGATTCATGGTGAGATTAACCAATGGACTCTGGAGCTTACTATGTTTTTGTGACTTGTGCAGCAAACACTCTTAGGTGGTTTATGAAGCTTGGGATGATGTGAGATACCTGATATGCGGTTGGATTTTTGTGATTGGTCTGATTTCCCAATAAAATCTGGTACATGCTCGTCCCAAGTTCTGTAAAAAATGGTAACTTTGAGGATTTGCCAAGTATGGAGCCTCGAGTGGTGTGATAGGAAAATAAAGGGGTTTCCTGTGTGCATGTTGTGGAAGTATTGAAGGCTATGGCATAGCCTGTGGACTATGTTTTTGACGTGCCAACAACCTCTGAAAGCGTGTTCTATGGTCTCTCAAGACAAGGAGCAGAGTGTGCATACGTTCTCACAGAAGATGGGGAAGCAACGGGCGCGTTCTCTTACTTGAATACATCTGAGGATGATGCGGAGCTGTCTATCTTTGGTGTTAAGAAGGATAATTTCTGAGCATAAGATAGTTGTTATTTTCAAGGGAGAAACTTCGTGTTGAGGAGCCATTTCTCGGGAATTACAGTGGCTTCAATTGCTTTTGTAGTAGGGTTGTGTTTTTGCATGAGTTTAAGCGGTATACCTCCAATTCTCTAGGAGAAGAGTGTAGTGATTCTTGCGTACCTTACAGATTTGTTGTTGTCTTTGTGAACTAGTGTGAGGTTGCAAATTTCATGTATCTCAAGTGGTTCTTTGTCTCTGTCCTCTATTTTGATCTAAATTCACATGTACTCTATTTCCAAAAAAGCCTTCCTCCATACGAGTGGCTCAACAAAGAAAGGTTGGTGGAAGTTTGGTGTAGTTTGTTAGACTCAAGTATTTGAAAAGATGCAAACTGTCCGCTATGGAGACATCAAGGAATTCTAACCAAGCTGTTGGGAGAAAGATTTAATGTGTTCTATAGTTTGCTTCTCCTGTTATGTGACATCATTTTCTTCTAGTGGATGAAAACTTCTGGCAAGCCGATGAGAAAGACTTGGAAATAGGTGGTTGACGTGCATTTTGTGGAGGGAAAAATCACCATGGTTTACACTGAATGGTGCGCCATTGGGGCGTGTGTAGAAGCGGCTGAAAGCAATGTTCCTATCTAGGATTTCTTAATTGACTAATGTGGGCATTATGATTTTGGCGCTTTGTTCTAATGAAATTTTCAAGGTAATTAATCCATTTGGAGCGTTGCATCCTCTTGTTATGGAAGATTCTCGAGTGGCTTGGAAAAAAAATCCTTTTTCTTGAAGCTCTCTAACATGCAGGCCATAAATGATTCTGCTCTTTCTTATCCGATGGATTGTAGACACCTGTGATCGTGAAATTCAGCTAGTGTGCTTTAAAGATGTTTTCAGCTGTGCATGGGATGTCTGATTCATGACTGGATGCATCATCCACATTTCATGGGTTTAAGAGTGTTATGAGGTCTCCTATGTGTAGAGAGTGTGGAAGGGTGTGGATGATAGTCAATTTTAAAACTCTTTTTCCAAATATTCTTGCTTTCTCTTCCGTGTGAATTGTTAAAATCTACTAATCAAGAGACAGCTGGTTGGTTGGATGCTTTGAATGAGATTAGGTGTAGGATCTTACTGTGGGTAGAGATGTGGTTCTAGTTAAATGTGACAATTGTGAGCTGCTCGTGAAAGGGGAAAATCAAGAGTGTGATCTGTGATCATGTAGAGTAAGCTTTGCATTTCTTCAAGGGATGATCTGTGGGAGGTTCCACCGAGGTTGTTTTTTCTATATTTGATTGTCTTTTTGTTTTCTTCTAGTGTACCAGGCTGTTTTGATACTGGCCTTTGAGTTGTTCAAAGCTCGGTTGGCCATCAAGTGCCATTGATGGTTGTCTGTAGACCCCAAGGGGTTCAACGTGATAAGTGCAAGAGTTTGTGTCCATTTGTATCTCAGGTGTGTTGAAATTTCTTCAGTATCTTCTCTACTTGTGCGGTGGATTCATCAAGGGACTAGGAAGTACATTTCCGTATGAGTGTTACTGGGGGTGAGGAGATTCATAAGCAGCCCACAAGGAGTGGGGGGAACGGGGCGTGTGACAGAAGCGAATGAGATGTATGGGGTTGTTGGATGGTTACGTGTTTGGGACCCAAGAGGGATTGGGAAACTTTGTGCACATATGAGTATACCTTGTCCATTGTTCCTTGTTTGGTGTTGGGTTGGAGTGTATTTTGGGTTATGGAAACCACCCTCTGCTATTTTTCTTCCTTTCATTGGATTTTGGTTGAACTATATGTGTTCCTTCGATGGTTTGGGGAGAGATCTGCCTGAGTCATTGTTAGCTATGAATGTGTGGCCACGTACCATTTTGAAGCCTGTAGGTCTCTATTCTGTGTATCTATGAAGAGTGAGAATTGTGTGGAACAATGGAAGTTTCCAGGAGAAGAAGGCAGAGAAAGACCTATGCTGATGTGTGTTGAAGTTGTAATTCTAACACCACCCTGTTAAGAAGTAGAGGAGGTGTCTGGGGTGTGTCCATTTTGGGTGAATTGGGATGAAAGGGAGATACCAAATAATGATATTGGGGTCATAGTGTTTCTGTCTTTTTTTGTGCAAGTTCTCCATATGGCTACAGGTTTTTTGTTTTTAGTGTGAGGAGGGATGAGTAAATGAAGTTTGAGTATTCTTATTGATGACTTGAGGATTGGGAACCGAGCTCTGTTCGGGTTACACTAGTGTCAAAGCTCAATTTTTTTGGATGAAGGATGTGGAGATTGGAAAGTCTCTTGAAGGTAAGGTGTAATGTGTCTTGGAAGATGGGTTTTGTCCGTGATTTCATGTGGGTTCCTCTGATCCATGTGTGGTGTTATATGATTTGCATACCAAACATTCTTGTGGAGGGAGACTGTTACTAACTTGAGTAAGAGAAATTTCCATATGTGCAAAGAGTTTTTCACACGTTTCAAATGCACTTCCTAGACTCCTAGTATGATAGGTTCTCTTGGTGTTGTTAAAACCTACTTCTAACCTATCCTTTTGAGCCTCATTGTTCAATGACATATCACAGTACTTTAACTTTTTCTTTCCTGGTTGGGTTCTATTGTTCCAATTCATGCATCCATAGATGTGACACTTTGCATGTGGATGGAAGGAGACAAAATAGACAAGGAAAAGCTTATGATCTTGCACTTTATTCCACGGGTAGACATCTAACACTATGCTAAGCCCACACTGCATTGAGCAAGAAATAGTAAGCGGGAACAAGATTACTCAGCAGTTGGATGGGAATAGCCATCTAATGATGTTCCTCTGACTAATTTACTGTAAGGTTCTTGTCATAATGGGCAGCAAAGAGACAAGCCGAATGTCCACAATAACATCTAGAGCTTCTATGAACAGGGTTCGAAGAAGAAATGGGGGGTAGCCACTTGTGCACTTAGGTTGTGAAGCCTAGAAGACTCCATGGGTTTTATTTTTCTTTAGTGCAAGAGGTTACCAATGTGGGCCACAGGTCTCATTGCCTTTCTTTAAATTAAAACAGAGAAAATCTTAACGCTGACCACCAGTTGGTCCTAAGTAAGGTTGGCAACATAGGTTGCTGAGGACAATTTGAGCATTTTAGTGTTGATTCGGTCAAGAAGCACGTCCAGGGACTCTCCTTTGCATTTACTTTAGCAGCCATATTTGCATGCATGATACTCAATCTTCTTGCTTGCATTGGAGAAGATAAGTCCTTGCTCTGTCTACCACACAGGGGAGAAGAGGGTGTTTTCAATGTGGCACTCCACTTTCATACAAACAAGTATCTGAGCGCTTACCTGAAAA
>SZWC01005039.1:121703-140101 GCA_023375785.1 Penium margaritaceum | reverse complement strand
GCTACTACTACTACTACTACTACTACTACTACTACTACTACTACTACTACTATTGCTGTTGCCGCTGCTACTGCTGTTGATGCTACTGTTGCCGATGCTACTACTGCCACTGGTGCTGCTACCACTGCCGCTGCTACTATCACTACCGCTGCTGTTACTACTACTGCTGCTACTTTTGCTACCGTTGCCGGTGCTACTACTACTACTGCCGCATCGTTATCTGTCATTTCTGCCACTAGTGATGTTGCTATTGCCACTGTTGATGCTGCCACTGCTGTTGCTACTGCTCCATGCCGAGTTGGTGCACAGTCTCCCCTCAGTTATGAGCTGGATGATGAAAATATTTCGATTGAAAATTTGTTTGTGTTTCTTGCTGATTTGGGATGGTGGCAAAAACTTACCCCGGGTCCAGAAACTTGACTTAGTCCTCAAACATTGAATTTGAAAACTTCAGTACTAAGAACTCAAGGTTGTCCAAATCAAGCAAAATTTGGACCACATGCGCGCCTGAATGCTGTGGTGGAAGTCTTGGCTTGAAAAGGTGAAAACAGAGTGCCAGAACAACCTTATTCCATTCTCAGCTCAAAATGCTAAAAAAAAAAGGGATTTGCAACGCAAGATGATTAATGCTGGAGGCTAGAGAGCACAAAACAGACAGAGCATGGTAACTATGTAAAGCTTGTGGCCTAAGATTTCCAACGAGGCAATGCGTGCATTTTTTAAACATCCTTTTGAGTCCGGTGCAGACGGGCGTAGGGGACGTGGGTGGCTGACATGATTTGAGTCTGCATCTCCTCCTCGTCCGCGCGGCTTCTAGGAAGGTGCAAGGATTGGGCAGTAGCTATTAACAACGCTCCTGCCTCATTCCTCTCTCTCTTGTTTGTCTGATGCTCTTGCTAGTGCTGCTCCTTTTTGTTGCAACTTTTTGTGACACTGCTGCTACTGCTGTTGCATCTCTGCTGCTACTACCGCTGTTGTTGCTGCCAATCCTGCTACTGTTACTACTGTTGCGGGTCACTCACACCTCTGGTTGACTTTGCTACGTGCATCGTTGCCAGCAGGTTGTTTGACATCTCTGCACACGCTGCTCACATCCCTACGTTAAATGTGGGGTTCATAGCTGCCAGAGAAAATCCGGCAGCATTTCCCCGGGCCTAGTGGGCGTGGGAAAAATCCTGACGCCGCCACCAAGAAGGTCACTGCTGTTGAAAAACATCTGGCAGCATTTCCCTTGCACTGGAGCATATGGGAGGTCCGCAGGCATAGTCAGGAACCTGTACACCAGTGCTACTGCTACTGCATCTACTACGCTACGACTCTGATACCAAAAAGGAAATAGCTAGTGCGGAGGTTGGGGCAATTGTGTTGTAGATGCAGCATGCGGTAACCCACTCTTGTTGCTTAGTCTGCCCCCTTAGTTTGCAGCACTAGAGTCCAAGTCTGAGATCTCTGATTCCTTACTCGAAAGTGTGTGTGCCAGAGTTAGCGCTAGAAAGTAGCTTGTATGAAGTAGTAACTGATTAGGAATGAAGAATAAGTAACCAACTGAGACCCCTCCTAACTCTAGCATCACCTCAGCTTTGTGCGGCTTTTCACTCAGAAAATCAGCCAACCAAGAGAATCCTAGCATTATCCTGCTTGGCCAGTTTTTCCTAGGTCCGTTGTGCCCAAAATAACCACGTTGTGAATGTAGTGATGTAGTCAGAATCAGCAAGAAAACTGGCTACGAGGAGTTACGGCTGCTTGAACTCTGGCGTCAGCAACATTGCTCCTGACAGCCAACTATGAAAAACTGATAACGTGACAACCAAGGGTAGCTGCTGATGGATCTGGTCGTGCAAGGGTGCAGTACAAAAAGCACAAGGAGGAGGAGAACCACACGCTTTGCTTCACAGTTACACGTCCACTCTAATGAACACAGCCCCGTCAGCATGAGCGTCCATCAACTTGATGGACGCTAATGCTGACGGGGCTCTGTTCATGTACACCAGTCGGGAGATTACAATATGATTCAGTGAGGTAGTGCACAGATCAAACAACAATAGGACCCTGCCCCTGAGAAAATGCTAGGAAGCTTCCTAACCTTGTTGCTGCTGACGTGGTGACATTATCCAATTAGCAAGCAAGCAGTTGCAAGAAACAACAAGGGGCAGGCTAGGGAGACGAGAAAAGTCTGATAAGCTCCAATAGCTTAGTAATGCAAAGATAAATGACAACTAACAAGCACACAACACAAATAGTTGCCGCCGCGCTCGGCGGATGAGGCACGTGATAGTGTGAGTTTGTCCTAAAACCGGCCCAAAACTATTGTTTTTTCCATAACTCTATGCACAGGTATCCAAATGCAACATCGTCTTAACCTAAAGATGCAAAATCTCAAGCCAGATGATATGACTTGTCACAAACACAAGCCCGGCATCAATCGGTGGACAGACAATGGAAAACATGCAAATTGGGCTCGAGAGCTAGTCCACTGAGAAAAATCTAACGTCTGTAGGAAAACCGCAAAGCACCCTTACAAGCACCCGGAATGTCATGGTAGTTGTTTGGCAGCTGCTGGTGGGTGGAGCCACCACTCGTCGGTGCTCTGGGGCTAGCTAAATCCGCATCAAAAATCTACACAGGTATGGATATGGCCAAGTGGTCATTGTAATCTATACAAAGAGATGGGGATGACTCACATCACAACACTCCCCCATGACTCGATGGTACCAATGTCCATACACATGCAAAACTGACACAGGTGTGCAACAAGATGCTAAAAAATCAATGCTCACACACCCCACTCTTAGCCACTCTAAGGCAAGGTGCAAAGCCCGATACAATGAATGGCCACCATAAACTTTCCGCACGCAAGTGCCTTGGTCAAGAAGTCAACCCATTGCATGTCCGTGCCCACCCAGATGATAGAGATCACATGTCGCTCCACAAGTTCACGCACAAAAGGATGATCAATAGTAATTTGCTTTGTGCTTGCATGAAACACGCCAAAGTTCTCTGTAATGGCAAGAGCAGTCTAATTTTCACAGCATAGAACAATGCAAGGCACCAACTGACAGAACTCTAAAAATAGACCCTCATCCATCCCTTCTCGGCAGCCTGAGCCCCCAGAGCAACATACTCACCCTCTGATGAGCAACGTGCAATACAACCCTGCTTGCCACTACGCCACGACATAGCGGTGCCACCAATGAGGGACATGTAGCATGTTTGACTACGCCCATCAGGACTCCACGCCTAGTCACTGTATGTGTAGCCATCGACCACCACCGAGTATTGCTGTTGAAAGCAGAGTCTGAGGTACGGGGTGGACTCCACGTACCGCACCAATCGCACAGCCTCATGAAGGCTTCTTGGCCGAGGACACTATAAAAACTGTGCAAGGAGGTTGACGGCGAAGGCAATGTTGGGTCGTGTCGTAGTGGCCAAGTACATCAAAGAGCTAATCAAGCGCAAGTACAAGGTTACGTCCACTGTCTCCCCCACCTCTGTTGGATCATCCACCTTCAGAGCATCCTGCCCGTCAGGTGTGATGGCACTGGAGGCTATAGGAACCACACCAAGGAGGCCAACAAACTGCTCCCCCAAAATATGGGCGTAACGTGCCTAATGCAACAAGAGTTTCTAATGCTGACAATCACGCACTATCTCCATCCCAAGAAACACAGCTGTAGGACTTATGTCCTTCATCATGGAGGTAACCTGAAGGACTGCCTTGGCCTCTTTCATGACCTCTATAGAAGGAGACATCATAAGGAGGTACTCCACGTAGACGAGGATGGCGGTGAGGCTCTCAGCTGTCTGTCTCAGAATGAGGAATGAGTCTGCATCACTCTGTAGGTAACCAGCATGTGTCAGTGTGCTGGTGATCTCCATGGTCCATCACCTAGGTGACTTTCAGGCTGTACAAGGCCTTGCGTAAGCGCCAGACCTTGTCACCGACCTCGAATCCAGGTGGCTAAACCATTTTCATCTCCTCCTCCAAGGTTCCATGGAGGAATGTGATGTTCACATCCATTTGGTGCAACTCGCAGTCGTGGTAAGCAACAACCCCAAACAGATAGCGAGCGGTGGTCATGCAGCCAACGGGTGCGAAGGTGTCAATGAAATCTACACCCTCCACCTGCAACAATCCCTTGGCCCTCAACTGCGTCTTGTAGCAATCTAGTGTACCATTAGGCTTCACCTTCTTGCGAAAGACCCACTGGGCCTATACAGCCTTCCGCCTAGGCGGGAGGTTCACATGCTCGTAAACCCCGTGCTCACGGATGGCTCTCAGCTCCTCCTCATAAACATCATGCCACAAGTTTGCATCGTGATCTAAGAGTGCTTCCTTCAACGTGCCTGGATAAGGCGTCGTTGAGGGAGAGCTCCGGATTGCTAAGGCACATGCCTCCAGACTCAATCTGACCACGACAAGGTCGGTTGCGGTATTGCAAGCAACTCAGAAATCTCTGGAGACCAACATGTGGCCGACAAGACATGCCGAATGCACCTTAGTGTAGTCTGCCTTGACATTGAAGCGTAGGGCCTTCGTGCCAAACTCGCCACTCTGACCAGTACGAGTCGGGCGTCTAGGTGCTGAGTTAGCAATGCGTTGAGCCCTAGAGGCCTGCGGTCGGAGGCGACCACCGGGCTCGCGAGAGTAGCCCGATGTAGAGGTGCTCACCTGAGGTTGCAGAGTCGTTTGCTCGGTCATAGCCATAGGTGAAATAGGTGCATTCATGGGAGTGGGTGTGACAGAGGGGACTAAGAATGTCAGAGGATCAGGTGTGTCAGAGGGAACTGATGCTTGTACGGGATCAGGTGTGCCAGAGGGGACCAAAACTGGAACGGGATCAGATGTGCCAGAGCCTCTGGCACAACTGACCCCTCAGGCCCAGAGGGTTTTGACACTCGCATGAGATCAGGTGTGTTAGATGGGACCGACACTAGCACGGGATCAGGTGTGCTAGAGGGGTCAGACACCGGCACGAGACCAGGTCTGCCAGAGGGGACTGATGAGGCTACTGGACCCATAGCCACAATGGCCAGATCATCCGCAGCCAGAGATTGGACCGCAAGTGAGGAGGCCTGGACGGACCCATCCGCAGGACTAGACTCCCCCATCTGGCGAGAGGCCACACAAGTAGAAATATGTTCGGCATCCAGTGACAGAATGCTGGAAAAGTTGCGGTAGGTGAGAGCCTCAAAGAAGAGAGCATCTTGAGACTCTACAATGCTATGGCAAGTAGGGTCTTAAAAGCACCACTCTTATGACCACGAGGAGATGCCGAGGAAGGTACACATGTAACCGCGCGGTTAGACCTTGGAGCCCTGGTAGTCGTCGGCGTACCAGACGCAAGCAAGGGACCCCCAAATGCGGGCGAGATGGAGATCAGCACGATGGCCAAACCACAACTCGAACAGCGTGACATGGTCTCAAGGTACACCATGCGGCAAGCGGTTCCAGACCCGCATCATGTAGGAGAATCCTTTACACAAAAAGGACTCCTGAAAACCACACTCAGACCATATAGTGCGAACCGCATCATCCATGATGCTGTTCCAACGCTCAGTCACACCATTTTACTACGGTGTAGCAGGGATTAAAAGTTGGTGAAAGATACAGGTTTCAGCAAAGTAGGCATCCATCTTGCCTAAGAACTTGCCACCACGATCCGAGTGGAACGTGTGTAGGGTGTGACGAGACTGACATTGAGCCATCACAAGCCACAAGCGGACCTCCAGTGTAGCATTGCTCTTGTGGTAAAGGCTATGGACCAACCGCATCCGGGTAAATTCATCGGTCAGGGCAAGAACATATCGACCCCGATCAAAGAGGGACTTGATTGGGAGACAACCGAGAAGTTCGGAGTGGACCAACTCTAGAGGGCGCAGTGCCCGTGAGAAGGAGTCAGGGTCAGAGCTACGATACTTCTTACCTTGGGCGTAAAAAGACAATTGGTCTTGGGCGGTTTCTCAAAGGAAGCCGTGTCAAGACCAAGGGTTGGCTAAGATCAAATGAGCTTAGACAATGTGTCCGAGCTCACATGGTAGAGGCGACAATGCAACGAGCGCTCGTGCTCAGGGGAGAGAATACCAATGAAAAACACATGTGTAGAAGAGGGAGGGGGAGAAGAAACAGAGGGAATGCAACGAGACACATGATAGAGGTCATCAACAACAGAGGCATGAAGCACGATGGTACGTGTGTCGAGAGCAATCAATATGGCAGAGTCCACGGAGTGCTCAACAATGAGACACATCCTGGTGCATGCACCAACAGAGAGCAGGCTGAGCTCAAGAGCAGGGACAAAGAGCACATTACAAATGTACAAGGGGCCAGAAGGACCATCAAACCACACAACCCTAACTCCCTGCACATTCAACGACTGACCCAACCTTATGTGAATGGACCAAACAGACGCAACAGGACCCAGCACAACGAAGCCACTACGAGGACAGGTCATGTGGTGGATGGCACCAAAGATAATGATCCACGTGCCACTTGGCTCACAACCAGTCGTCAACACTGAGAAACATGCCACGTAACACTCTGCGTCTACAGGACGCTTAGCAGAGGACTCAGGACAACGACAAACAGCACGGATTCGTGACTTGTCAAGCCAACTGAGTCAGTATCGTCAGGTCCATCCTTGTTGCAAGCCAACTGAGCTCCACCACAAGCATCAACATGGGAAACAAACACAATAGTACAAGCTGTCGCGGGACCAGTTGGCTTTAACAACACACTCACATCTCCATGAGTACGAAGCGCTAGAAGCTGACGAAGCTCCGTGATCGTGCAATGCCGAGGGCCCATATCATCCATGTCGCCTGGTGAAACGGATACGTCTACAATAATTGTGTTTGCGTCATGCCCTAGCCGTGTGTCACTCAAGGAAATCCGCTACGTGCCCGCCACCTGAAGGCCACGCATGATCGGAGTCTAGTCAAGGGACTGTTCAAACTCCGTGAAGCAGTGAGCACCTTCTCAATCACAGTAGTGGACAGAACGTCCACTTCCACAACGCGCCAGCTGTTGCTGATGTCCCTCACCGCATTGCTTCTTTCCTTTCATCCCCTGTACGGCCGCTACAATGCTCTGAGTGTGGCCCCTTGGGGTAGAGGAGGAGGAGGAGGAAGCGGTGAAGGTGGGATTGGTGGGCTTGGACAGAGGCGTAGGAGGGGTCGCAATTACTGCTACAACAAGTGGACTCTGCTAGTGGGCGACAGCAGCCTCGTGCGCTGATATGGCCTAGAGGAAGTAGCGATGGACCCAAGGAAGGAGCTAGAGTGACTCCAACAACTCAGAGAGATCCACATAGGTGAAGCCCGTAAAGAGCTTCACATGGTCCAATTGCGCCCCCATCATGATGGTGTTGAGTGCCCACAACTGTGTCCCGCCAACGATCGCAAGGCGTGTGTAAAGGTGCATTGTGTGCCTTGAGTAGTCAGCTGCAAGCTCTGTGGGACCCAAACGGAGGGAGTGAAACTCACGTAGTTGGGTTGTCCTTGTTGCATGGATCTCCGCAGCAAGAACTGTCAAGGCCAGCTCCCAGCCTTGGCGTGGATCTACTCCAGTCCCGGTTCCGGTCTCACCAAAAAGGGGCCGGAAGTCAACCACAATCACCCATGACATGGCGTAGAGAAGACCGCACATTGCTCTTGCTGCTTTCTGGACCTGGTGAGTGTCGCAGGTCAGGTACTGACAATGGTAGTAAGGCTAGACCCCCTCAGAATCGACCCACACTCGAAGCAAGATCTCCCAGCAATCGAATCCCTCATTGCTATCGTAATGGGGTCGAGGTGTCTCAAATTCCTTCTGTTACCGCTCTGTGGGAAGGACAACCTCAGGCTTGGGAGATGGTGGAAGAGCTATAGGGAGACCACTAGTGAGAGAAATACCACCAAAAGTGAACACTGCTGAAGAACCTGCCTGATCCTAAAAGCTAGAAGGTGGCGGGGTAAGAGGCTGTAACCCCAGATATAGCTCACCAAGTTTCTCCTCAAGGACACAAATCTTGTCCTCGCATGTACCATTGTTCATCTGCTCCTCATCCCAGGTATCAAGCTATGATGAGGGGTGCTAAGGCTGCAGCGTAGTGTACGATGAAGACTACTGAACAGATGGTGCAACTCTAGTACATCCTCCTAGTGGCTGATGCGCGGCCCCTGACTGACCCCGTAGTAGCACAGTAATCTCCTGCAACGCGTCTCTCTAGCGCTATTGCTGCCTGTGTATCTCATGAAGCTCATCAATCACGAGTGACTGCGACCGTGAACTCATGATGCCCGAAGAGGAGGAAGAGGAGGGGTCTCCGAGGCCTTTGCCTTTGCCACGCACTTGCACC
Source organism: Penium margaritaceum (assembly GCA_023375785.1). Classification (NCBI taxonomy): domain Eukaryota; kingdom Viridiplantae; phylum Streptophyta; class Zygnematophyceae; order Desmidiales; family Peniaceae; genus Penium; species Penium margaritaceum. Next base: position 131,765 of record SZWC01005039.1, on the reverse strand, counting down.
ATCGAAGTGCTCAGTATGGGGTCAAACATGAAAAATGCTCCGAACAATAAACTGACAGCGTTCTTCGAGGAGTTGAAACGTCAATAAAAATGATAGTTTGATCCCAAAATTGCTGGCATCAGCACAGCCGTTGATGACGTCACCATCTTTTACACGGCCAACGTTTTTATGGTGATGCGGACTCCGCGTGACGGGTGGGGATGACCACTTCATCCTTTGCTCACGGTTGCACAGCTGCGCAAGCCTGTAAAGCTATTGCATAGTGTTGCGTACGTTCTACGCAGTTGCACTACTGCGCAGCAATGCTGCACAAGCCCGTCACTGTTGTTGCGGCAGGGCTGCTGCTACTATGGCCGTCGCCACAGCTGATGTGTTCAAGTAGTTGCTCTCGCTGCTACTATTTTTGGTGTCGCTATAGCAGCTGCAATGCTTCTGCTACGTTGCTCTTGCTTCTGCTGTTGTTCATGCACGTCTGTTGATGCTCGCGGTTGCTAATGTTGCCGCCACTACAAGCCGCTACTGTCGTTGCACACTGCCACTGCTCGCAGCCGCCGCTACGAGCTAGTGTTCCGAGCTACTTCTCCCTCTTCCTTTGTGTACAAGTTAGTAACCAAACATGACTCTTGCTGCTACCCATTGTTGCTACTGCCTCTCGGTGTGGCTGTTGGAGCTCATCACTACTGCAGCTCCTCTAGCTACGGTAGTGGCAATTTCCTGGTGACGCCGCTGCTGTTAATGTTGGCTCTGTTGAAACCCGAGATACGGCAGCTAGATTGACGCTCACTACTGCTACCGTTGCTATGTCTCTGTGGCACAGCTCAGCGAGAGAGGTCTTGCAGCTCTGATACCATGAGAAACTGCTAGGAAGATTTGTAATCTTGCTGTTACTAAAGTGGCAACACTGCCTGGTCAGCTAGTGCACTAGCAAGGAAGCAGGTGGAAGAAATAGAAAGGATAAAAATAGGAGGACGCGCAAAGTCTCTTGTGCTCTAACAGCTTAAGAATGTAGAGAGAAATGAAAACTGAAGAGCACATAGCATACATGACTGCCGTGGCGCACGGCGTGTGACGCACACAATAGTGTCAGTTTGTCCTAAAACCGGCCCAAAACCACTGTTTTGGCCGAAACTCTGTGCACAGGTATCCAAATGCAACACCATCTGTACCTAAAGATGCCAAGTCATTGAGCCAAACGCTACGAATGGTCACACGCACAAGTCCGGCGTCAATCGGTGGATAGACAATGCAAAACTTGCAAATCGGGCTTGAGAGCAAGTTCACCAAGAAAACGTTAACCTCCACACAAAAACCACAAAGCACCCCGGCAAGCACCCGGGATGATGTGGCAGCTATCTCGCACCTGTTGGTGGGTGGATCCATTACTTTTTGGTGCTTTGGCGCCAACTACGTCCGCATCAAGGATTTGCATGAGCATGGACACGGCCGATTGGTCACAGTATGCTATAAAAATAGACCATGACGACTCACATCACAACAGCCTTGTTCACGGCCCAAGAGTAAGGCTGCACACCGAATCTGGTTCACGAATCTGAAGCTGGATTCAGATTCGAGAGTCCAAATCCACTGCTGGATCCGGATTTGCGAATCCGAATCCAAGATTCGCGAATCCTTGTGGATTCACGAATCTTGGCGAATCCTTAGTTGTGGTCTTAGTCTTGACTGTAGCCAAGACAATACATGGCTGCTTGAAAAAAAAAATGGATGACATCTGGTTCACCTCCTGTTTTTTGCATGTGCGATGTGGCAGTGTCCCGATTGCTAGTGAAGGCAAGCCTACCAGTGAGGTCGGACTCCTGATTTGCTCAACGGCAGGCTTTGATGACCTGGCTTGTAAGAAGGACGTCACTCAGGTCATCGCACGGCTGCCAAATCTGCTGCAGACACGAAATGAATCGTCGCTTGCTCGCTTGAGAAAAACGTGCGAGGGACTGGCGAAAGCCAGTTTCGTGCATGTGTCAGGCAGTTGACCTGGCACATGCACGATTTGCGGTAGTTTTCACGGCCGTCAGCTTCCAAAGTCTTGAAACTTCAAAAGTTGAACTTACAAGCATCTTCGCTCAACAGTCGGATGTGAGCGGGACTAGATCGATATTTTTCTCCCTCCCTCAATCTCTTTCCCTTCCTGGATTCGTCGGTGGATTCTCGAATCCCCGAATGAGACCCGACCCTGGATCCGGATTCGTGAATCCGGATCCAGATTCGGGATTTGTGAAACAGATTCACGAATCCAAGGATTCGTGTGCAGCCTTACCCAAGAGGCGAGGGAGGTGTTGTAGGGGAAGAGGAGGAAGAGGTACACGAGCCAAGAAGCACTGCCTTCTTGACCTCTCATTGATTTTCCCACGTGCTATGATACCTTTAGGTGTACATGAGATGTAGAATGGGAGGAATGGGGTGAGGACAATGCTACAAAAGACACACAAGTCCAATCCATGGAGTGTAGGAGCTTGAAAACCTAACGGAGCAGGTTGGGGCACCAGCGTTGTTCATACAGTGTGTGGGAACCCACGCTTGTTCCTTAGGCTATCCCCTTAGTGTGCTGCACCAGAGTCGAAGTCTGAGAGCTTTGGTGTTGTTACTCAGAAACGCGTGTTGTTACTCAGAAAAGCGCCAAACAATAGCTGAAAACGGGAAATGACAGATTAGGAAGTAAGAATGAGCAACAATGGGAGACCCCTCCAAGTTCTAGCTCCCCCCCAACTCTATAGAGCTTGTTACTCAGGTTATGAGCCAATCAGGAAAATGACCACTCTTCTAGCAGGCAGGATTTTCTTGGTGAGCCCTGCCAAACAGCCGACAGCCTAAGACCCAGGCGTCGTCCGTTTTTCCTCAAAACTGGACCATAGCATAATACCCACACTGCAAGCGCAGTTGTGTGGTTAGAATCACCTAGAAAAATAACAGAAATGAGTTGTAGTCGCCTAAACCCAGGCGGCGTCTACGCTAGTCCCCGGTCCCGACAATGGCTGAAAAATGTGGAACATGGACCCTAAGAAGAAAATGGCGTTGCAGATGCAAAAGCGCGGTGAGATCCAGCACTGCACGTGTTCAGGCATCATATGCAGCGACAATTACTACCTGCAGCTCAACTGTCAAAGAGGTCTGGCGATGAAGCTGAGCACATTGGAGGGAGAAGGCTCCAGCAAGATGCGTGTAGGCCTCAGCGTGCGTCGGCTCCACCAAACGACACTCAACCAGTGTCACGTCTTGCCATCAGTCATCTCCACCCCAATGTATACAAGCCGGGAGGACACAACAATGTACAAAGAGAGATGCGTGAATACAAACACTCCCCCATGACTCACAAGCGCAGTGCACATAGACCGGCAGAATGTATGGAGACCGAGCCGACATGGGGGGAGAGAGAGAGAGAGAGAGAGAGAGAGAGAGAGAGAGAGAGAGAGAGAGAGAGAGAGAGAGAGAGAGAGAGAAGAGAGAGAGAGAGGGAGAGAGAGAGAGAGAGAGAGAGAGAGAGAGATGAGAGAGAGAGAGGACCTCACGGACACACATCAATCGCACTCACACCCTTCTTGAATGAGTCACGCTTCACTGCCTTGGTCAAGAAGTCAGCCAACTATTGTGCCATCTCAATCCACACAATGCTGATGCTGCCGTCATGCAACAATGAACGCACATAGTGATACTCGACATTGATTTGCTTTGTGCAAGTGTGACGTATGACGTCATTGTCAGCAATGGCCATGGCACTCTCATTGTCACAGTGCAACATGATGGACGTGACTAGCTTACGCAACTTGCAAAACACGCGATGCATCCACACACTCTCACATGCGCCAGAAAGAAGGGTCACATACTCAACCTCAGTAGTGTTGTGTGTTATTCAGTCTTGCTTCTCGTTGTGTCAAGACACATCCGTGCCGGCAACAAGAAAAATCCAGGTAGTTTGACTCTTATCGTCCAGGCTGCCCAAACACTGTTGGTATAGCCTACCACAACAACGGAAAGCTGTCAACAGAACATGAAGCCTTGCTGTGGGGCCAAGACGACATAGCGCAATACTCAAACCATGGCCTCAAAGTGGAGGTGACGTGGTTCCTGAGAGAACTGGACTAATAGGTTGATGGCGAACACAATGTCTAGACTCGTCGTCGTTGCCAGGATCATCAAAGACCCGATGACATATAGATACATGGTGATGTTTAGTGGCTGCCCCACAACGGTTGGATCAGAGTTCTTTAGCTTTGTTTGCCAATCGGTTGACATGGGTGAGGATGCTCTCGGCACAAGGGGTATGTCCTCAGCAAAGCACCGTGACAAATTCTAGACGTACGTGGCCTGATGGATGTAGAGGACATCCATGGAGAGACCATGCTCAAGCTCCGTGCCTAGAAAGACTCGAGCCGGCCCAAGGTTCTTTATCTGGCATGCGGCATGGAGAGGGTCCTTCACCCGTTGGATGGTAGCTGAATCCGATGACCAGATGAGCAAGTCGTCAACATAGACCAGACAATGACAAAGGTCTGGCCTCGCAAACTGATGAATAGTGTAGAGTTGGCAATGCTACAAAGGAGGCCGTCAATCATAAGAGTACGAATGATATTCTGATACCAGCAACATAGTGATTGCTTCAGGCCATAGACGGCCTTCCACAGCTTGTAGACATTGCCGGAGCCATCATCAAAGCCTGGTGGCTGTGTCATGTAAGTTTCCACGCCTTCCTGTGAGCCATGGAGAAAGGTGTTGCTCACATCTATCTGATGCAGCTCCCACCCATGTTGGGCAACCAAGCTGAACAACACGTGGCTGGTGGAGAGCCGACTGACCGGGATGAAGATTCGTTCATAGTCAATCCGAGTGGCCTAAGCAAACCCCTTGGCCATAAGATGGGCCTGGTACTTTTCTAGGGACCCGTTTGGCTTCCACTTGCGTAGGAGGACCCAGTTAGCGCCAATGGCCTTTTGGCCAGGGGAAGGTTGACAAGGTTGTAGACATGATGTTGCCGAATGGCGGTGAGCGCTTCGGCACATGCAGCCTCCCAATGTATGGCCTAGGGAGATGCCCGAGCCTTACGTAGGGTGTCTGGATCCTCTAGGCATTTTGTGCGTTGGACAGTGAGTGCGTGTGCGTCTCGCGCCCCATGTGGTGTGCGTGTGAGTGTGGCTCTGACAGCATATTCATGCTCTTGATGGAGCAGGGCATAGCCCAAGGCTGGCCCTAGATGTAGGTCAGTGATGACAACCAAAGTGGCCAAGCCAAGCGCTTCGAGGCCAGGGTCCCCATTCACGACTATGGGAGTGGGTCTGCCGGGAGGCAGAGAACCTCGTGGGGTGACAGGGGGTTGTGGCGCGATAGGGCGCGAGGCGGTGGCCTGTGTCCTTGCTGACGGTCAGGTTCATTGACTCTCACCTGGGCCACGTGTGTAGCGTGCCAGCAAGGACGGGGCAACCAGCTTGGAGGTGCCAGCAGACACAGATGGGGTAGCTGGCCCAGAGGAGTTGGCAGACACGGATAGGGTGGTCGGCGCAGAGGTGCCAGCAGAAACAGATGGGGTAGCTAGCCCGGAGCGGCTGGCGGACACAGATAGGGAGGCCAGAGCAGAGGTGCCCGCAGACACAGATTGGAACCTAGACCGGAAGGGCTTGTGGATACGGACAGGGAAGCCGGCGGAGAGGTGCCAGCGGACGCATATGGGGCACCTGGCCCGGAGGGGCTGGTGGACACGGACGGGCCAGCTGACGCAGAGGTACCAGCAGACGCAGATGAGGCAGCTGGCCCGGAGGGGTTGGCAAACACGGATGGGGCAGCTAGCGTAGAGGTGCCAGCGGACGTTGATGGGACACCTGGCCCGGAGGGGTTGGCAGACACAGACGGGGCGTCTGGCGCAAAGGTGCTAGCGAGCACTAACAATGTGATGTCTCGACGCAGCTAGACAGAGGATGAACCCACCACTCCTCCACGTGACGGGAGGGACATCGACGAATCAGACCAAACAAGGTCGCGGGAAAATAGGTCCTCAAAAGTGTCAGGATGGATCCCAGAAGTGCCATGTCTTTGACTGACACGAGATGCCAGGAAAGGTGCAGGGACAGCCATGAGGCTCAATTTTGCCGCCTTGGTGTGGGATAGGCAGCTACACGATGGTTATGCAGCTCCATACGTGAGCCAGTCGAAGGTCGGCGTGCTCGCCACACCGTTACTGGTACGGTATGGACTGACAGGGTAGAGGTCCGTGGGGAATCCGGTTCCAGACCCAAGTCATGTAGGTCATGGCTTAGAAGTAGAAGTCATCGGAAAGACCAAACTCGACGCGCATGGTGTAGGCAACGTCGGCCATGGTGCGGTTCCACCGCTTAGAGACGTCGTTGTCGGCTGGCATGTAAGGCACCGACATCTCATGATGGATGCCACGGGTTGCAAGGAAGAGTGTGGTCTCCCCCATAAACTTGCCACCATGATCAAAGTAAAAGCGGCGGAGAGGGCGACCGTACTAGCGCTCAGCATGGACAAGCCAGTCTCAAATGGTTTGGGCGAGATCGCTCTTCTATCAATTACAGAAGACCAAGCAAAAGCAAGAGTTGTCGTTGGTGAGGGTCAGGACATACTGTCCGTTCTCCCTGGCAGACTCCGTCAGGTGGGGACCCATGACATTTGAGTGGACCAAGTCCAGCAAGGCGGATACATGTGAGGAGGACATGGGGCAAGTGGACTGATGGATCTTCCTCTCAGCACACTCAATGCACCCCATGGTACAGGGAAGTGGAAGAGAGGTTGGGTCGAGGCCCTTGGCAGGCTGCATACAAAGCATGCTGTCGACAATGGCAGAGTGGACGTGAGAAAGGTGGCGGTGTAGGAGATGTGTGTGCTACAGAGAGTGTGTGCTGGTAAACCACACGTGGCATGTGCCAGCCAATGGGGAGGGGACAAAGGGAGAAGCGGACAAGCGCGGCACGTGCCACATGTTGCCACAAGAGGTGGCATGCACGACGACACGACCGGACGGACTCAACAACACAGTGCCAACACCACGCAAGTGTAGTATGTCCATGCCCATGCGGTCAAGGCTCGTGAAGGGCAGGAGGCTAAGCTCAAGATCAGGGACAAAGAGGACATTAGTCACGAAGACATCCCAAGGGTGGCCCTGCAAACGAACAATACCGACGCTGCAAACGGGTAAAACCCGACCAGAACCTGTCTGAATCCTAGAGACATCGGTAACAGGGCCAAGGACACTGAAGGCCTCGCGCAAGGTCGTCATGCGATGCGTGGCCCCGGGGTCGATGATCTAGGTCTCGGCCAGATCCTGGACCACTGTTGCCAGGTCCTTAACGGTGACATGGCAGTGGGAAAGGGAGGCGGATGCGGTGGACGGGGGTGCGAACCGGGACTGTTAGTCATCCAACCATATGAAACCATCACAAAGAGGAGCAGGTGGGGAGGGCACGACAAAGATTGGAACAGACAAAGGTATATGGCACGACCGCAGCTCAAACTATGTCATGCATGGCAGGGCAGGATGACCAGCGATGAAACACCTCGCACTTCCCTGGAGGGAGGGCAAGGGAGTCCAAGCTGGAGTGAGATGAACTACTCCACCTGACGCTTGCGTGTGGAGGGCCCGACGGAGTAGATTGACTACAGTGTGATGGCACAAGAGTCGGGGAAGGAGGGAGGTGCCGATGATGGAAGAGCAGGTGCCGACGACTGCGGATGATGTTGCGGCTGAGCTGTCGGAGGATCGAAGGGAGCTGGCGGTAAGGACACAGCAAGAGCAACTACAGTCACAATAGCGGTGGCAAGGCGGCGCTCACGCTGGCGATACATGGTGGTGATAACATGCGCCTTGTCTGTTAGGAGCGGACACATGTACTATCCGTGTCCTGGCCGGCCACGGTTCTGGCAGACTATGCTGCCGCCAGTGGATTCGCTCCACTGCTGTCTTGGACCCTTGCCCTTCTTGCCCTTATATTTCTTTTTGCCGGATGATGAGGCGCCAAGGGACGCTGCTGCTGCGGGGGCGAAAACAACTATGAAGGCGACAGCAAGAGAGGCGAGGGCCTCGGTGCATTGGATGCAGGAATACTTACGAGCCTCCTCGATGCGTAGAAGGAGCTCGTATGCCCAGGGCATGAGGGTGTCCTAGGCAGCTATCGCGGCGATAACGTCCTAAGTGTAATGGACGAAGATGTTGGCAAACGCATCGGTTGCATTGCGCTTGATGGTGAGGAGCGCAGATAGAGGGGGTAGTCCAGTGTTTCCGTGGCGCCAAAGGATGTCCTCCACCCGCTACTAGTAGGATGTGACACGCTCACTCTCCCCCATATGGAGGGAGTTGAACTACCGAAGCAGGCGGCTGGTCTCTGCCTCATTGGTAAGGCAATGAGGGCGCGTGAGGATGTGCCATGCCGCTGCGGGGTCGGGGAGGCCGCCAATGGAGAAGTCACCAAGGAAGGGCGCGAGAGAAAGACGTGAAGCCGGAGGGGCGACGGGGATGAGGGCACGTACAATGCAATCAGCATCATACACCAGGTTGGCTTGAGTGGAGTCGTAGGACAAACGTAGTATGGCCACAGGCCCTCACTCTACGCAAAGAAGCGGAAGCTGAGCTCCCAGCTTCGGAACTACTCGCCAGCCTGGAGCGGCAAGGGCAGAGTATCAAGATCCTTTGGCAAGCGGCTAGCACTCAGAGTGGGGCCTAGGACTGAAGACATAATCTGCCTCTGGCATTGGGTATGCAGCTATGCCAAATGATGTGTACCAGAGGAAACGGCAGGACTAGCATGCCCGGATGGAAGGAAGGGCGCCAACTACTGATGCACCTACCGCTGCTGCTACAACGGCTGCTATTGTTGTAGTTGTGTTGGCAACTTTAATGTCGCTAGCTACTGCATCAGCGTTGCAAGCTATTGACGTTTGGCGGCTAGCGGATCTGTTCAGCTAGCAATGCCGCCGACAGATCCTACAGAGTGTTGGTGTTGCTCCGGCTGTTGTTGCTATTGCTGTTGTTACTGCTGCTACTGATGATGTTGATGCTGCTCTTACTATTGTAGTGGCTACTATAACGGCTATGACTACTACTGTTACTATTTCCGCTCATGGTACTGCAAGTACTGCTATAACGGCTGCTATTATAGCTACTATAGCTGTAGCTATTACGGCTACTACTCCTATTGCTGGTGCTACTGCTGCAACGGCTACTGTTGTGTTTGCTGGAGCAGCTAATGCTACTACTGCTAAATGCTGCTGTTGCTTGTGCAGCGGCGGCAGCTACTATTGTTGTTCTTGCTGCTACAACTATTGTACTTGCTCTCGAAAGGGAAGACCTTTGGGTCCTCCTGTAGAGGACAATTGCTCCTCACTTTTAGCCATAGTTACCTTTGTTTTCTTTGTTGCATTGAACTTGTTTGTTACGTCAGCAGTGACGTCCGTAGGAAATTAGAAGTGATGTCAATAGTGCCGCTGACGTCAATAGTGAGAACAGTAGTGACGTTAGCCGAGGGTGGCTGATGTCGGGAGTGACTTTTGTGCTACTGTTGCAGCCGCTGTTGCTACTGATGCATTAGCTGCTATGCTACTACTGTTGCTACTACTTCTCGTGTTGTTTTTGCTATTACTATGGTTGCTTTAGTTGTTGCTACTACTACTACTGTTGCTGCTGCTGTTGATGCGGTTGCTACTGCTTCTGCTACTATTACTACTACTACTGCTGCTACAGTGGCCGCTGCATTAGCTGCTGCTACTATTGCTACTACTGCTACTGTAATTGCTACTACTTCTGCTGTTGCTACTGTTACTAATGTCAGCAGTGACATTAGCGGTGATGTGAGCACTTGTGAATGACATGACTATAGCTCCTGCTACTATCCCCACTGATGTTGCTGCTTTGGCTACATGGCTGCTGTGGCTGCTGCTACTGGTACTACTACTACTACTACTACTACTACTACTACTACTACTACTACTACTACTACTACTACTACTCCTACTACTACTACTACTACTACTACTACTACTACTACTACTACTACTACTACTACCACTACTACTACTACTGCTGCTGTAACGGGTGCTACAGCTATTGTT